>BEXV01000698.1:24996-40091 GCA_003118195.1 Hemicentrotus pulcherrimus
TATACATATTTACATGGAGTAGAATGGCCTCGTTTAATCCCAAATCTCTTTGCATGCATTGTATGTAAAACCATGGAATGCCACTTGGAAATTGCACTTGCCAAGCATACCCAGTCTAACAACGATCAGAGTGAGGGCAGGATCCAATCAAACAAGTCTCAAAGTCTCTTAATAGGATCGGTGTTTGGTATCCTTAACAATGCTCAGAATCACGTTTCCTTCCTTAGCCCTGCCCTGCCCGGCCTGCCTGCCTGCCAGCTGGCCTTCTGGAATATGAAAGAAACAAGAGAATGGTAGAACATGAACAAATATCATCAGACCAACCCCTCTGACTGACTGACTGACTGACTGACTGAAAGGTCTTTCAAATGTTTACACGTAGGAGGTATAGACAGACCTTATACAGGAGGGGTAATAGAGCTGTCTACTCTTAGTCTACAAGTTCAAATGAACTGCAATTCAACTCCAAGAATCACTTCAAATAATAGTGAAAGATTGATGAGGCTAAAATGTTAACGGTAATGATTTTTCTTTCAGAATGGGAAATGCATTTTGAACGTGACTTCAAGCTGGCTTAGGCTTCTGGAATTATTTTTAAGGATTTATGAAGTAATATTACATATCCCAAATTACTAAATTGTGTTGCCCAAACCCATTAGCTCCGCTGTGCAGGCATTGGGAGTAAATGCAACTCATTTTACATCTCACTTATGTAATTAATGGTAATAATATTATTGGTTTATAGAGTGCTTATACAATGCCGATGTCTCTAAGCGCTTTACAGAAATATTATTACCCCGGTCATTGGATTCAGGCTTGCCGCATACAGTGTATAACAGTATGCATTATCCACTCTCTGGGGAGCATTTCAACCAGGTGCCATTTTAATAAAAAGATGCTCACAAAGCTGAGCAAACTACAATGCTTTTCGCCTCCTACCGTGTACCCATTTAACAGTTGGATGAAGAGCCTTAAAAGTAGATTAGTGCTGCTGCTAGACTTGAACCACAAACCTTGTGATCCAAAGTCCTGTGACATATCCACTTAGTGCTGCTGCTAGACTTGAACCGCAAACCTTGTGATCCAAAGTCCTGTGACATATCCACTTAGTGCTGCTGCTAGACTTGAACCACAAACCTTGTGATCCAAAGTCCTGTGACATATCCACTTAGTGCTGCTGCTAGACTTGAACCACAAACCTTGTGATCCAAAGTCCTGTGACATATCCACTTAGTGCTGCTGCTAGACTTGAACCACAAACCTTGTGATCCAAAGTCCTGTGACATATCCACTTAGTGCTGCTGCTAGACTTGAACCACAAACCTTGTGATCCAAAGTCCTGTGACATATCCACTTAGTGCTGCTGCTAGACTTGAACCACAAACCTTGTGATCCAAAGTCCTGTGACATATCCACTTAGTGCTGCTGCTAGACTTGAACCACAAACCTTGTGATCCAAAGTCCTGTGACATATCCACTTAGTGCTGCTGCTAGACTTGAACCACAAACCTTGTGATCCAAAGTCCTGTGACATATCCACTTAGTGCTGCTGCTAGACTTGAACCACAAACCTTGTGATCCAAAGTCCTGTGACATATCCACTTAGTGCTGCTGCTAGACTTGAACCACAAACCTTGTGATCCAAAGTCCTGTGACATATCCACTTAGTGCTGCTGCTAGACTTGAACCACAAACCTTGTGATCCAAAGTCCTGTGACATATCCACTTAGTGCTGCTGCTAGACTTGAACCACAAACCTTGTGATCCAAAGTCCTGTGACATATCCACCAGACCACAACATCTCTGTAGTCAACTGAAGTATGTTTGTTGTACAGAATGTATTGTAATGCACATATAAACAACTTTGAATCCCTTTTTTTTCTATGAAAATCATAATTGATCAATTAAATATTATTTATTTAGAAATTTCATGACCTTATCTACTTTTTAGGTAGAACCCCCCCCCCCTTATTATTCAAACATACAATTGATGTGGACCAGTTTAAAGGATAAGTTTAATGCAAATATCAAATCTTTTTGATGATGAAGATAGCCACATAGCAAGAAAGTTATTAGATTTTTATGTCATTAAAAAAGCTAATCCTTTGGGATTCAAATTGGCAACTCAAAAATGGGATTAACGCATCTGTCCCAATGACAGCTGCCACCCATTACGTTTTTGCCAGAATTATTCTGGGTTTTTTCCCTCAAAATTACAGTAGTACGTTTTTTCTTCATATAAAATACTAATATAAGTATAGTTGACGGAGGCATAAATAATGTACATTCAATGCGGGAGCTGCAAGTGGATTATCAAGAGGATTGTAAGAAGCTCTGGATTGATAAACATTGTAACTAAATTGTCTATCTTTTTAATGCATTTATTGGGGAAATATGTGATATCTTTTTGTTTTTGTTGTTGTTTTCCATCTTTTGTTTTCTTTTCCATTCTGTTTGATCTAAAATGTTGTTGTGTGTTGTGACTTGGCAGAGTGGATCCTGATTGATCCTGGATGCCAGGTATATCCTTGTGTGTAGCAATCAATTATCCCACGTCATGAGAGACACTGTAGTAGATTAATCATAGGGAATGATCGTATCCATTGAAGGGGGGGGGGGCAATGTTTGGGTTGATGTTTAGAGCCAGGTGCAATGGGGACCCTGGTGTAGGGACCCCATAGTGAGATCAGAAAGAAAGAGAGACCTCTTGAGATACCATTACACTGGCCATGCCTCCCCATCTTCTTTTTTGTAATGCCCTTTTTATTATTTTAACAAAAACACATCAATTCTTCATGACATATTTACTAGATCTGAAAGTCATTTATCTTTTGATGACAGTACTTTCTTATTAATATTCTTGTGTAGCTTCTTTCACTTAGGTTATTTCTATTTTCCAGTATCTCGTGCAGGGGTGTTTTGTATTTAATTTACCAACATTCCCCTCCCCCTCCCATGTTTTAGATGTATATTACATTCACATGTGAAGAATTACCTAAAGCAATACTGCATGCCCTGTGTTATCCTTATACTTTACTGTTTCAGATACCGCAGGTCACAAGACTACCGTTTTAAGTTCAACTCAATCTAAACTGGTCTGAGGGTTCAATTGAATTGTAAAAAAAGAAAATTGGATTTGATAAGAATGGTTCCTTCCTCAAAGAAAGTTTTAATTGTCCTTTTTATTATTATTCAAATGTCTACTGACTGTGCCAGTATGTCTACCAGTCAATAACAAACTGCGTCTGGCCAATATTTGGTCCATTAATGTTTGCTACCATTTTGACATGAACCACCTTGACAAAAATAGGACTTTCAGTTCAAACTTTATTTTGCTCTGGTCAAAAGTTCTGCGGTTTACGAGCAAATTTCTGGAAAACGGGTTGCAAAAAAATCTAATTTTTAGAAGTGTCCCCGGAGACTTTACCAATAGTCACTACAGTATTGCATTTCATGAAAAAGATTAAAAATAAAAAATCCATTTTCGCCCCCCAAATACAATAATTTTGGTCTATTTTTGATTGGAAGGTTAAATATATTTTGGTTTCACTTTCTGTAGATGATGATTATGACAGAACAAGTAGGTTTGTTTCCATTATGCCAAATAAAAGCAAGACAGATCTTGGAAGTGTTCTGGAACTGGCAACTTTCTGTATGATAGAAACCTGGTGAAGCAGATAGTGTACATCTATTATTGTTCAGTAATATGGGAGGGGGATCAAGAACGCATCTTTTCAGCCAGGATTCCAACTACAGAACTTGACATATCTGCAAGCATGACTTAATAATATTAAGATACCACAAGATCTCAAAATGTTTCCAGTTTGAGAAAAAATTACTCTAAGAAAAAAAACATTCTCACTAGAAGATAATGGAAACATATAAATTTATTACAAATTCAATAACTTCAAGGACTCTATTTTTAGTGTGAATTGCAGAAATCAAATTTGAGGAAGAAACTAGGCGTCAGTGCACTCTGATTTCACATTTCAATACAGTTTATTTTAGAGAATGATGTTAGTTTTGAGTTTTGTGTTTTTATTGTTGTTTGTTTGTGTTGTTTTCTGTTGTTGTTGTTTACTGCATCTAAGGTTTTGAAGCACAGTGCAGTATGTTTATACCTTTCTAGTTAATCAGTATTGACATGAACCCTCATTTCAAACTCCTTTAAGAGAGAATTTATGGTACTCTTGTGATTTAGATGCTGTACTACGTGTCATATTGTCTGTTTGTCTGCTCGTAGGCCCCTTTTTTAAATATATTTATTAATAAATATCACATTGGTCTTGATAACTATAGTTTTATGGTACAATATTGTATTACATAATGAAATAGGTAATATGTTATTATCATTGTGTCAACAAATAATTTAGATGTTGAGAAACTTGGGAGTGTTTACAGTATTCTTTACAAACTGTAACCAGTATGGGTTATATTACTTCAATTTTAGCTCATCCGGCCCGAATGGGCCCGATGAGCTTATGCCATGGCCAGGCGTCCGTCGTCCGTTGTCCGTCTGTCCGTCCTTCGTCTGTCGTCCGTCCAACATTTCAAAATGCTTCTTCTTCGCCATTTCTTACCCAATTTTAATTCCGTTTGCTTTATATTGTAGCACTAGGTGGGGGATTCGAAACTTATACACAGAATTTTGAAACTCATTAAATATGCTCATTTATTGACCGATTTTGATTTTTTTTTGTTCCATCTGAAAGACTTTCATGAGGTTCATTGAACTTCTACACAGAATTATGAAATTTTGTCTACAAAATAAATTATGCTAATTTATGCGATATTTATTCAAAAATCACAAAAGTTGCTTCTTCTTCGTCATTTATTGTCCGATTTTGATTTTTTTTTTTCCCCCTCTGAAAGACTTCCACAAGGTTCATTGAACTTCTACATAGAATTTTAAAATTTTGTCTAGAAAATTATTTATGCTAATTTTTGCAAATTTAACAAAAATCATACAAATGGCTTCTTTTTCCTCATTTATTGATTGATTTCAATTGTTTGGTTCCATCTGAAAGACTTTCATGAGGGACATTAAACTTCTACTCAGAATTTTTAAAATTTTGTCTAGAAAATAATTTATGCTAATTATGCAAATTTATGCAAATTTATTAAAACTCGTTATCTTCATGTCGCTCTCCTTCCAAAACCACATTTAGCCAGATTTTCAATAGGCACTTCATCATATGTACATGCATGTAACCAATACATGTACATTTCATGAATTGCAATGTACATGTATACTCTGTTCAAAGTACAAATTGCGTGAATTTCTTTGCTGGATGCCGGATGAGCGCCACATCATTGATGTGCTAGTATAGAATCAAATGTGTTTGGTACTTTGGTTACCACATCTCTCCAGAGAAGAGAACCAGCATTCCTATTTGATGAAAAACAGAGAAATTCCACTCTCTATAAGTGGTATATACATGTATTGTCTTTCCCTATATGTGTCATGATATATTGAGTGATGATGAGTTAACATGGCTCCACTCTTATTGTCTTTAGTATGAGAGTGAGTTTGATATGCAGCTATAGACACTATCTTCCATATCATATGAGACCTATTATACAGGAGGTGAGGAGGAGACAGAAGGGCATTAACCCTATGTCTCTCTCTCTGTCTGTCTGTCTCTCTCTCTCTCTCTCTCTGTCTCTGTCTCTGTCTCTCTGTCTCTCTCTCTCATTAGGCCTGTTTTTATCAGCTCGAGTTGGCCAAATTTCTGATTCTGCAAATTAAGCCTGCAGTTGAAAACCATGTTTTCATCAGTTCGAAACTCGTGCTCAAGAAATTTGCTCAATGTTCGTTCATAGTGCGGGTCTTCGGGCTGATGAGGACGGACCAGACAAATAGCAGGCTATTTTGCAAACTAGCCCAAGATATCGGGGTAAAGTTTCGCGATCTTCACCTGCCAAATAGCCCGCTATTTCATGGTTGGGCCAATTTCTTGAATCCGAAAATTCAGGCTATTTGGCCATCTCGAGCTGATGAGGACAGGCCTATTCTCTCTCTCTCTTTCTCTCTCTCTCTCTCTCTCTTTTAGCATGTGATAGATTTTTGTTTTTTTAATGGCATGTATAATCCAGTTGTAAATGATGTCATGTTTTTATTTTTTTATTTCTGTTGGTAAGAATCACTGAAGTGTATATACAATTTAAAACAGAATGAGTGAGCAGTGAGACATAATTATTGTTATGTTTAAAGGAACGAATCTCTTGCATATGAATCGGAATTAACAAGAATTATATAAAAGAACTCATGTTAATTTGATTATCGGAATTGGCCAAATCTCTAGAAAAACCCTTATTTCCCGTTAGACGAAACAGAATTGACTTTAACTTTTCGTATTATATATTTTGTTTAATTTCACAGCCAAGATGTTGAAGAGATGCCACTCAACTTCTTAGAAGCTGTGAATGGAATCAAGACTTTTAATGTGCTATCAGCTGAAGGTAAACACAACTATCATATTTGTTTAGATGACAATTATATCTTTTATAGTTGTTTTAACTTATTAGGTATTTGTTTCACTGTGATTATCAAGAGAAAAAAAATTATAAAATGCTAGACTTTGTTTTTTAGGGTGTTTATTTCAGTGAAAATGCTTTAATTTTGTTATATCTTAGTTCATTTTGGGCTTACATAGGGTCTTATAAATTTACCCTTGCATTATTTAGTTATTTTGTAAAAGAATTTCAGTCCATATTAAAAATTGTTTAGAAATTATTTTAACGTATTAAATAACTATTACACTTTTTGATTAGAAACAAAATCATTTTGGTTTATTGAAGAAAAAAATCCTTATAAAACTGTCCAAAGACTGATACAAACAAAGATTACATGATAGTTTCATTGTTCAAAGTTATATAAAACAATCCAATTAATTCACCAAGTATATGGATATTAAGTTTTAGGAAGAGTTTTATCTTCCTTTTAAAAAAACATTATTTAGGTCTAAAATAGGCCCAGATTTAAAGACTACACATACTCATTCTTAAAGAAACCCCATATCCCTTGCATGATGATTGCGAGACCTTCAGGTAATACTTATCAAAGTATGTAACGAGAGTGATCAAAATATTTTGCCATGATGTTGTCACCAATAAAGTTGCACAATATTTTACTTGCAAACATAATGGATCATAATACACTGTATACCAATATCATCACATGTTCCCATATGGAAATATTGTCCAAATTGATGAACTTGATGTTTCTAATTTAATAACAGCCTTGTCCGCTTTAAAGGTTATGTTCTGTTCTTGTTCAAATCATGCTTTGTAATCAACTCTCAAAGAAATGATGGAAGGTGGGTTATCCAGGAAATAAGAAAATTTGTACATCGTTAAATGCTTACTGTCTAAACTATTTACGTTTCAATATAAGCACTAAATCGTACACAATATTAATATGTCCCTAGAGTCTAGAGATGACATAATATTTGCTGTTATATTAGAAGCAGATGAGTTTTTGTAGAGCAAAACACATATTACATTGTTACTGTGATAATCTTTCACATGGATGTACAAGATAGCTCACACTTTACAGATAACTCACAAATTATAATTTACATGTATCGGTACTTGACACTACCTTTAAAAAATTGAAGCTCTGTACATGTGCCCACACAAATCAAGTTATCCTTTCCCAATTGCATATTATTTCCCCTGAGTATGGAGTAAATCAGTTTCTGTGCAACCCCCAAGTTAGAGTCTCCCTCTCTTAAATTAACCCAGATTCTCTAGTGTCATGGCAGTAGTAAATTGCATCAACTACAATTAGTAAGAATCACAACTTAGGGAACATTGCGGAATGTCGGAACGTTTGAAAATCTATGGGAACAAATTGTGGTGTTTGGAGATTGAAAAATCGCTAGGGTCTACATAGTTATTTTTCATTCTTTTTGATGGTGGGATTTTTAGCTCATAAAATTTCATAATTTAAGTATTTGAAAGTTGTAAGAATTAAGTAAAGATGTTGAAAAATTGGGGATTTAGATATTGCTGGCTGTATGTTGACATTCAATCGACTTTGATTTGATTTCATCTCCACAGAAATATTAATATAGAGCTCTTATAGACTGCATCTTTGAGTCATTTGAAAGCGAAATGAAAATTTACCTCTGATGTACAGTGCTCAGGTGCAGTTATACAATCAAGCATATAGGATTCAGAGTCAGAGAACACGTTGACAAAATCATCTGCTTTTTATTTATTAAAAGGGTGGCATGACTAGAAAAAGTTGTGAAATGGTGTTCTAAACAATGAAATCACAGTGATAGTAATAATTTGCATTGAAATATTATAACACATGAATACTTGAAGGCACTTTGCAATGTTACCCTCGTCTCTGGATTACAACCCTGCCTACAATCAAGTGTGTACAATCTTGACTCTCCAAGGAGTATTCCTTGCATAGTCTCTTCATCTCATTCTTTGGATATGGGATGCTTTCTGGGATGCTTTCTGGGACGCTTTCCATCACGACTGAAGAGCATCCCATCCTCTTTCCTCCCTCATGTTGGAACACTTTTTTCCCTGTTCCCATCCTACAATATGAACTCGAAAAAAGGTTCATATTCATTGGAAATATCATTGTGTCTGTCATCATACACTTTTAAAGGTAGTCATGCTGGTCTTGGTCCCATTCACACAAAATGATGTCCTTGCTTATCAGCTGGGCCTGGTTTTATGCCACTTTCTAAGCACTCATCATCCAATAGTTTAATGGTCACTTGGGTTGCAGCTTATAAACATGTGGCTCTAGTTTCCCTCTTTATTGCACCTTCATATGGCGGAAGGAAGCGAATGTGTTAAATTTGATACTATTATTGAAATAGCCTTCAGAAATAGTCACCAAAGTTATATTTTGATGAATTTTAATATAATTGAAATGAATGTCATATCAGAGTGTTTTAAGAGGAGTGAGTATTGATGTCCATAATGATAGAAGAATTTAACTCCAAGGAATTCCAGGACTTACAGATGTGCGCAAATCATTGTTTTCCAGATCCAGGGGATGATGAATCACATACATCTAAAGTTAGTTTGAATAATATTAGGGCTGTATACAGTCACATTAATGTGATATATTACACTGACTTTACAGAATTTGACACCCTCCTGCCCTTTATCAAAAATGAAAAACAAATGATTAAAAAATAGTAAACAGAGATCCTAATCTGTTTTAACCATTATTCCTAATTCAATGATTACTTCTGAATCTGTTTCACAAATAAAGAAATGTGATTTATGGCATTATTTTTGAGATACTTAGCACATTAAAAAAAAGAAAGAAAAAATTTGTAGCAGAAAAGAAGTTTAAAATCCTGCAGCAGTTTTAAAAAAATGAAGTCGTTGTGAAGATTTGAGCGTTTGAGCAGATGGTTGCTTTCAAAGCACCCATCAATAAATGTGATTATCCTACTGTGTATAGAGAGACATCCATCACCACTAAGCTGCTCCTTAGAAACGTGACAAAATGAGGATTAGTTAGAATTGATCATAAGGGAATATTCCTGCATTCAGACCATTGAATTTCATTGTAATTTAATTTTTCTAGTCTGAACTTTATAAAGAAAACGTATAACGAAACGCATGTTTGAGCATCGTTTCGAATGAAAACTGGATAAAGAATATGGGCTAGTCTGAACATGGTATCATATAAAAACTAGGCAGGTCTTATGAGCACATTGATGGTTGGCCAGCTTTCAGGACAACAGTTGTTTCTTTATACAATGCTGTTTCTAATATGTACGCTCCTTCCACTTCTTGTATATGATGATTTTTTATACAACCTTTCTTGATACGACTTTCATATAAATATCCTTAAGTGTGAACAGACTATCAGAATTGATCATCGGAGAGTAAGACACCACTCAACAGTTGGTTTCTGGTCCAAACGTGACTTCACGCTATCGGTACCCTTTTTAACGAGGCAGTTTACACTGTGTTACTTGATAATTTAAGGAAAGAATATATGAGAAACTGTATGAGACCTGCTATGGTGAATCCCAACACTTCATGGTAAAAATGAAAATTAAGTCCATGATATCACTGGAAAAAGTAAGAAATTACCTTTCATATGATACCTTATTCTAAGGAATTCATTCAAATTTGATAAAATTATTGTAATTTTCCTTACTGGTATTAATCACTGAAAGTTAATTTCGAGATAGTAGATTTCAAATTTAAACATTCGCTTCTATGTGATACATCAAGAACTTTCATTGTTTTGACCGCATTGGCACACCAACAAAGCATGCACATATTCCCTCCATTTTTACTTATACTGTACATATAGCCATATTTGGAATGTTGATGATTTTCTCTTTCTTTATGTACCAAATGTGTTAGGGATCAACTCAAATGTTTCAGGGATCAACTCATAAGTGGTAAATTAAGAGGGAACACAGCATGTAATACATCGACACAGGGGGTGCATCATAGTTTTAAAAAATAATAAAATAGATTTTTAGATCGTCTTCTCCAAAACAATTTTGAATGAATGTACTACTTAGTATGCATGCACTATCCAACCAATAATTTTTGTGTGTGTTGGTCTCTGAAGTCAAAATTTCATATTGGGAGACTCCTACAACACAATGGGATTGCAGAAAAGCATCATTTTAGCCGTAGCGTGTCACATATATTTGAGTCTGACAATATGAGTGATTAAGAATGTCATAGAATAGACATAAAATTCCATTAGCATTATATGTAGAATATGGGCAATGGAACTCTGATCAATTCATCAAAAATGACAACTGGTGTGAGTGTTTGTTTGGATTTCTTTATCTATATGATGTTCTAGCAATGTGGTGCTAGCTATCACACTGAAGAGGAAAGGTATTCCAAAGGCATTCTATGTTGTTTGAGAGATTACATGAAATACTAAGTTCAAATCTGTAATACCAGTAGATAACAAATATCTGATGTCAACTCAAAGTTTGACCCTCTTGCTGTACCTACTTTTAATTTTGTATGAATGATCTTTGAATGAAACAGTTTAAAACAGCTGGAATCATCAATGTTTATTCTTATTTCCTGGTTATGGAATGTATATCAGTATTCCGTGCTGAAACAATTTGTAGAAAAACTAAATTTTGTACAGGAGAAATATCAGCTTGATCAGCTGTGTCTGAAGTATTTCAGGTATTTTCGTATTAAAACTTTTTCTTAGAGATCTGTGAAAAATTCAATATTACATGTACATGTCATTAAAGCATTATTTTTCATCATTCCTAAAATTAGTGTGATTACTAAGAATCCTTCCCATCATCCATCTCCACTTAAATAAAATAAAAAACACTGAAATTCAAAAAGTAATAAGTAGATCTTGGCTCTTTTACATAAAACTTAAAATCAGTAACACGGTATGATATGAATAAGGTAATGAGATCCTTGTATTTGATTGGCTATGAACAGATTTAACAGAGATCTGTGGTACATGTAGTTTTAATTGGTAAAAGAAAATGATGCATCAGGGCCCAGATGCTGTACTACGCCTTTAAACCACTGCTCAAGGATTATCATTGTTAGGAGGCCTGCTCATACTGCTCTCACTAACCACTCATTCACAATACAAGAATTCATGTATAGCTATACAGTCAAACCTGTCTATAGTGACCGCCTAAGGAAAACACAAAAATGGTCTTTGACTTTGTAGAGAGGTGGTCACTCTCACTAAGCAGGTTTGACAGTACAAGAAATGTACCTAGCATTAAAGCAATTGAACGTCATTTATAGAAATGTTGAATAACAGATGTTGGATAGCAAAATGTATGTTTGAGCATCATTTTGAATAAAGACTTGATAAAGGATTCCGCTCTAATCTGAACGTTGTATTTTGTAAAAAAATCTCGTACTGGACAGGACTTATCTTGACCACACACTCATAAATGGCCAGCTGTCATGTCAATTGCTCTGTTTACAAAAAAAAATGTTTCTTGATACATGTTGTTTTCTAGTCTGTTTTGGCTACATGATGTTTCTTTGTTTGAGTTCCATTGAAATGTCCTTTGGTCTGAAATCTGAAGGGGGCACATACTAGGCTATCAACCCTGCATGAGGGAATCTTAACACCAAACAATCCATCAAGCAACAAAACCAAATTGGTGATAGATGCTTTCCAAGCATGTGACATCAAGAGAATAAATGATTTCCCTATCACTCTACGGGGAAGTGGACTTATCTCACATAAAACACTTTGGAAAGTGCCCTCACTGTTATCTTCAACAAAGTATGGAAACTATGGATGAAGGAATGAGAGATAAGAAAGAAACAAATCATTTATTTGTTACAGTTATAGTAACTCCCATTTTAAGAAGTGCATTTGCTTTAAACCAATCTGGCCAAACTACATGTATGAGGATTATATAATAAGAAAATCTTCATCCTATGTAGATGAGATTTTCTATAATATGAGAGTACAGTAGTCCTCAATATCAATTGCCGACTGATTTGTCTTTGAGACACTTGGACAGTGTAATGAAGGTTTTATTGTGTTCTCATTTATTCTTTGTATATAGGTCTGAATGTATACAGTATGTTGAAGCACAAGACACTGGTACTCACCCTTGATGCGGTCAATCTTCTAGAGCAGAGGTTGCTACATTACCTATACAGCTACAGAACACCCAAGCTTACCAAGAACCTAGCGATCATGAAAACCCAGCTAGGTCTAGATCCTCATCATCAAGAAAGGCTCTTCAGGACACAGGAGACTGAAGTTTAGCCCTTGACAGTACACCCAAGCTTATCAAGAACCTACCGATCATGAAAGCCCAGCTAGGTCTAGATCCTTACTGTCAAGAAAGGCTCTTCAGGACACGGGAGACTGAAGTTTGATCCTTGTCAACACCCTGAAGTCTACCGATCATTAACACCCAGCTTGGTCGAGCCCTAGGACTATTACGAATGACTATTCACAGAAGAGGAGAATGAAGTTTATTGAAATACCATGTATAAAGGAGGTGTATGTTTGGTGGTCAGGTCTATGGTTAATGATGTCACTTCCATTACTAGAGGTTATTTTACCAATTTTACCAATATTGTATAACTGCACTTTAAGATATTATTTAGCTGCAGTGATTTTGTCCAGGAAAGAAAGAAACAAGCTATCTAGACTTGGTAATTTTGATGACATCATTTGAATTCTGTGAATTGCACCTACCTACTTGCTAGAGTGCAGTGTTGTTGATAGGTGAATGATAACCACGTTCATAGGGATCTAAGGTGGTCTCTCTACATGGGATGTTCAAATACAAAAAGGTTGTAAGCACTACATTTATTCAATGCAGTTATACATGTAGGTCCCTGTGCAACTAATATGATGTATAGTTCATCTAAGTACAGTGATAAATAAATGTGCGTCATGTACATTATTGGCATTGCTTTGATAGAGATATTGGTTATCATGGTGGCTTCCTCATTTAACTGATGTACAAATACAGTCAAGGATACAAGGTTCCATTTCACATTGCTGGACAATGCATCCATCCACCTACAGATGTATCTGAGGTCTACTTCAAATGCAAACAGGACAGGGCCCTGTTTCATAAAACTTGTTATCAATAACAAGTTACAAAAACTGTTACAAGCTACTGAAATCATTGCATTTGATTGGCTGAGAGCAAATTTAAAATAGAAATATGACAGTTGTTTTTTATAGTAAGTTTTATGAAACAGGGCCCAAGGGTCTTTTCATATATAGAGTTGTATTGACCCAAATCATTTTCTTTTTCAAATTAATTTTGGGGGAGTCATTACCAGTAATCACATTTTGACTGAGCAATAATACAGATATGATCCAAGAGATGCATATCATTTTCCTTGCTAAGATGATGAAGTTTGATGCGAACAGAATGTATTGCCATCAGATGGTATGAAAATAATCCAGTTGTTATGTTTAATGACACAGTTAAATACACATTTCCTTTTTGATAATGTGGTATTAGGGTAATGATTACACCATGATCTTTATCCATTAAAGTATAATATGAATTAAATGCAAGTTTGTGATACAACAGTGTCTGATTTTATATGTGAATGCTTATTGCAGTGACCGGGCATTCCTAACTCTAAGTGGAAGTGGTCTATTTCTTACACTAAACAAACAATTTTCTTATTTTACCCCTCAACCCTAACACCATACCCAACCCTTATATACAGTCAAAACTGCTTTAGTGACCACCTGGCTACAAAGACCACATTTGATGTTTCTTATTGAAGCATGTACTAAAGGAACCTGTCTACAAAGGCCACTTTTGTGTTTCCCTTGGGCGGTAGCTGTAGACAGGCTTGACTGTATATACCCAAGTGCACTCCAAACTTTATCTTGGATGAAATGACTCCAAGGCCCTGTCTCATACAACTTGTTATCAATAACATATTACAATAAATATTATAAGGTAATGTAAATGTGGTATTTGATTGACTGGTAGTTAATTTTTCATAGAAACTAGTATATACTATTGATACAAAGTTTTATGAACCAGGGCCCAGGAGTATTGGATCATCATTCAATGGCTATGCTGTTGATGATGATTATGACGGTAGTGATGATAGTGGTAGTGATGATGGTGGTGATGATGATGATGATGATGGTGGTGATGATGATGGTGATGGTAATATTAGATGAAGGTAACTAATTACCGTCTATACTATGTTATATTAAGAAGTTATAAATATGCAACAACGTTTTCTTGAGCAAAAAAGCAAAGCAAACCATTTTTTCTTTACGAGGATACCAAATACTTTGAATACATGTTAATACATGTTCTCATCTATTCTTTTTGCTGTTATGAGTTTATGTTCATGATTTTGCTATTGCTATTTTTATTTTTATTTTATTTTTGGTTGAAATTATCGTTTCATATTGTTTAACAGTGCCTCATGGAAGACCACCATTATTGGTGATTACTCACCTGTCTAAATATCAGAAATGAATAAATAAATTAATAATAATGATAACGATGGTGATGATGGTAATGATAATGGTGATGATGATGATGATGGTGATGGTGATGATGATGATGATGATGATGGTGATGATGATGGTGATGATGATGATGATGATGATGGTG
>BEXV01000698.1:41218-56592 GCA_003118195.1 Hemicentrotus pulcherrimus
GTGAGTCCAGAGGATCACCAGGCTTCAAGGTAGTGAGTCCAGAGGATCACCAGGCTTCAAGGTAGCGAGTCCAGGATAGAGTTGATAGCAATACTCGCTTTGTATTAAAACCTTCATTTTGGTGATGAGGCAGCATTTAGCATGGAGTCGTGGAGTATGCTGCAGCAGGACATCCACCTGACTTTGATGATTTATCACCTTTAGTAGACAAAAACAGACAGCAACAAACCTGTTTTGAAGTTCCCAAGTTAGATTGGACCCCAACTTTTGATTTTTCAAAAGCTTGGTAAAATTGAGTTGCAGTTATTTTGCATCAAGAGCACTCTACTCAGTGATGCATGTCACTGATAATGCAAACCAGGTGTCAATCAAAACTAAAGAGTTGCTCTTCACCTCAGTTTAACATTTTAGATATGAAATTATTTTGTTGACCTTTGAAATTCTGTTTCCTTTTTAAGAACACCCTATACATGTATTTCAAACATTAGTAATAGAGAAAGAGAGAACAAATTAGAAAGGGATCCTGTACAAAAGAAAACTTATAATAAATGTTATTCTTTAACAAATATTTCAATTTCCTTAAAATTCCTCATGCCAATCACAATTAATCTGGAATGAGCTGAAAATGTTTATAAGCTCTATTTTTTCTTCTTATTCCTCAATGTATTTTAAGTCACCAAACAGCCAACAGCAAATTGATTTATAAAAAAACAGCTGAAATTCAGGGAATTTGTTAAGTAATTGGATGTTTGATGAACACCAGGCCAAAATGCACTATATCTGCAGGATAATGGCCCCAGAGGAAAAGTCAAAATCACTTCCATCTATTGCTATGGACTTGTTATTCAAAAGTTTCCATAAAATGCTAATGGCTAAGCAGAAACAGAGCGTGATGAAAAACAGAACTGGCTCCAGCTAAAAAAAATTCTTGACATGCCCCCCCCCCCAAACCGTGTAAGTTTAATAATTACAAGCTTGCTATATTAACAGGTTATATCCTACAGGCAAAGTAGTAATTGGAAAAAATAACCTTTATTATGGAATATCAGAAATGTTGAGGTAAGGGTATGTTTGGGGCAAATTCTGAAGACATCTCACTGTCTCAAAACAATCTATACATATGTTGGGAGAGGAAGGTTTTATTTCACCCCCAATTTTGTCTCTTTAGTTGAATTTGTACTACTGGTATTTCTCTGCATTTAATTCATGATACAAACTATTGCCTACCACTCTTTGAACCCCTGATTTTGTGCCATCGCTCATTTTTGTTTGCACCATTGTTCTTTTTTCTTTCACCTTTCAATCCTCTCGCTTTCTGTTTTTCTTTCTCTGTTTTCTTCCTTCCTCTTTCATTCTCTCTGCATTTCCCTTTCCCCCTCCATATCCCATCTTTCAATCTACCTACTCACTTAGTTTCTTAATCTCTTTATCCCTCCCCTCCCCTCCGCAATGATGTATGTCTCTACTATGTTTCTCTCTCAATGTCAACTCTTAACACAGCACATTGGTTTTCTTTCTCAAAGATATTAACAGGACAGGAATACAAGTATGTATAATGAAATTAATTTCAATTTAATCCAACTTCTCATGGCAGCAATCAAGATAAGTAGATTTGTTTTAAACATTCTTATCAAATTTAGATTTCTTCATTCTACCAATTTTAGCCTAAGCTTAAAATGAGAGCCTCTTCTTAATACTTAATTAATTCTCACATTTCAAAATTCTGAAAACCAAAGTTTGAAGTGTATTTATTCCATATTTTACATAGAAAAATGGTTTATATTCTTTTCTTTTTTATACAGGCATATATAATAGATTTCACACAAGAAAAAAAATATATATACAAAAATAAAGATTTCAAATCAAATATTATGTACGGAAAAAGGCTGGATAGAACAATGCAAAATGTGGGGAGCCTAAATAAAAAGCATAGCTTGTATGTCAATAGGCTCCAGTACTGAGTAACGCAATATAGTAGGTATGGATTTAAAAGGTATTATAGGAGGCGAAAACGGAGTAGTATAGTATGAGATTCTAGAGACGTACAAGGAGAGTGAATTTGAGAAGAAACAAAAATAGAAATAAAGAGTAAAGAAAATAATATAATAGTGATAAGTAGGAGAAGGTGAAGAAGAGGAAGACGAAAAAGAAGTGGAAGAAGAAGAGGAAGAGAAAGCAAATTGATGAAATCAATGGCAATGTAAAATGAACAAAAACAAAGTCTGTATAACCACCTGTACATGTAGGTTTGACTAAAATAGCCCATATATTTCTTGAATAGAAAATGAGATGCACATATTTGATAAATTTTGTTCTATATAAGACAATCACGTAGTAATACAATAAACTGAATTCTATTAGCTATACACATAAATTGAGGCAGTGGTTTGTGTAAGTACATAATAAATGCTTTTTCCCTAATTATTTTGTTTTCAATTTAGGAAGATGTATCTTTTCATTACAAAAAATCAAAATGACTGATGTTATACACAAGTCTAGTAACCCGTTGATTAAAGACTGCTTAAACAACAGTGAATGTAGTTAAAGATTCTATTATGAAAGTTGTAATGTTTTTTTTTTGTAGCAGATGTTTCTGCATTTAGTGAAAATCATATACAAAATATTCAACTAACAATAACAGTATATAATATCTCCAAGGAAGCATTACATTTTTGATAACAGTATATAACAATTGATTTACATAAAATGTGACAATTAAAATACAAGAAACATATATATAATTGAAAACTTGAAAGTATAGTGGTAAATCAAAGAATCAAGATAAATAATACTAATAATACTAATAGTGGTTTCTTATAAAGTATATAGCACTTTACTATTAACTGACCAAAGCACTCACAGTATTTATAATCCCAATCACTGGATTCAAGTACTGTTCTGCACATTACAGTGCACATTTTCCACTCCCTAGGGAGCATTCCAGACATCTGCCTTTGTACGGGTGCGCACATGTTTATCCAACACAGCAACACTCCCATTCAACACCTTGGTGTAGAGGAGCAATGTTGATAAAACGCCTAAATCAGACACATTAGTGACGTGCCACTCATCTACTGCAATACTAGTATAGTATGCTGCTTTGAGAGAAATAGTTGTTTTTATACGCTCAAGGGAAGGTTAAAATTGTGCTATTTCCAGAGGCATGCCAGGGAAATAGCACAATTGTAACCTTCCTGAGAGCGTAAAAAAAAACTATTTCTCAAATATTAAAGCGTCATTAATACTTGTATATGCCGAAAAAAGAGTCAACTTATGACACAATCTTGGCCTTTCTCTAGTGTATCTGCACGATTGTTTTTTAAGAGTGTATCTGTGAGAGTAGACTAGATCTAGATTATCAAATGCACTTTTATATAATTGTGCGAAGGTTAAATTGACAATTATAAACTTCTCCAATACCGGGCCCAATAAGAATAATGTTAAAAACCATTAAGTCAAACGTTCGGATCGTAACGAAGTGTGATATAAAACAAATATACCAAGCATTTAGTTTGAAAAATATAAAGCAAATATATCATGCACTATTTCAAGCCACTAGTGAAAATATGGATTCCTCGGCGACAGAAATAGCACTATTTTCTTTGGCCTACGCCCCTCAGAAAATAGTGCTATTTCTGCCACTCGATCCATAATTTCAGCTAGAGCCTCTCAGTGCATGGTATATTTGATTAATATTGATGTAATTTGAAGAGTGATAATAATAATGTAGCTTAAAGGCATTGTTCAACAATGTTTCCAGTTTACACATCTGAGATGCAAGGCCCTATGTGTTATTGGTGTCTATATGATGTAACATTGAAGCCCTAAAAAAATTGCGCTTCAAAATGATTCTCAAGTGCCTAAAAAAAGTAAAAATCTTTGAGTGACAGACTGTAGTGTTAAAGAAAACCGTTGAGAAAACTGTTTTTGAAATTTTGAATTCCAATCATAAATATCTTGATAATCAGACAGGTAAAAGTCATGGGATTCCTGACTGACCTAAAGGTTTATAATCATGATTGCAGCATGAGCTAAATCCATGATTTTGTTCATAATCTGAGGCAAAGATACCCAGTCCCTTTAAGATTTTATCATCCACATTCACTCTATCTGTGATTTCAATTATTCACAATTCATCCAATATAGATGTACCAGTATCAGGCCATGGTACTCAATTGAGTACTGATCAAATAAACATAAATGTTATATAGTGTAAACTAGCACACAATTCATAAATGCAAGAAATTTTGCAATGACAGACCAAACAGTGAAAAAGTACTGATCAAATATGCATGAAAATATGTATGTATCCATCTTAAAATTCAAATGTTAGTTACATTGACTATGCTAACAAATGAGATTAATTCATGAACAAAATTTTATCATGTACATGCATTGTGTATGAAGATGAACTAATTAGTTTTAAAGTTTCATCTTTTCATAGAATATAAATCTGTTATATCGACTGGAAGACAACAACAACCAACCCCCCCCCCNATGATATTGAATAAGAATAAGCAGTTCTCTTCCCAATCAGTCTACATCAACATTTTACGCAAAGACATTATTTCATCAACCTCGCAACTTCAAGTTAAACTAAAACTGTTAGATTTTACCATTTTTTAGGTGCTAGTCCTTTTCATATTCATTTTTTCGAATAAACAGAGAAAGCTGTCTTAAAAGTTATCATTCATTGACAATCATTTTTAAAACTCTTCAAGAAATCTAATACTGTGAAAGCTATTCAAACTCGTCCTTATCAGATTCACCTTGGAGTTTGTTTTTCATGTGTTCATTCATTTCTCAAACCTTGCAACTGATTTCATTTTTACCTTAAGTCAATTTATGCTTTTAATATGAACTTACTATATGAAACATACATGAAGCAAGTAAAGGTAACACATCAAAGACTTGCAACAGTTGTTCATATCCAATTCACATTTAAGATCTTTTCATCATTCCTTGACAGCTCTCTCCCAAACCTTGAAAGTTAATACATACCGTATGTACAGTGAAACATGTCTATAAAAACCACCCAAGGGAGACAAGAAAAGTGGTCTTTATAGGCAGGTATTATTTATGTACAGGTTCCTTTAGTACATGTACATGTTTCAATGAGAAACCATTTTAAGGGAAACTAAAAAATGTGGTCTTTGTAGACAGGTGGTCACTAAAGTCATTATCCTCTGAAGGAGTATCTTGGTCTAAGAACTATCATTTCCTGGAGTGAGGGTGAAATATCTCGCATTCTCCAGAGTTTTCTCAACCCTCAAGAGGTCTCAGGTGATATCAACAAGCACTTCTCTTGAGTCATCAACAGTCTGTTTCACTGAGTCTAAGCTGTCCAGGTCCAATGTTCACAAGGTCATCCACTAGAAACTCTTCAGGTTTTAGTTTATTTGGGATAAGAAAGGAAAGAAAATGTATAATTGAGATGGGATTGTTGATATTTTGACAATGCAATCACATGACCAGAATTCAACTTTCTCTTTAAGTTTTGAAAAGATGGGCAAAGGTAGGTGGCTCTTGGATTGCAAGCGATAGACGCCCGGTGGGGTCACTCAATGAGACTTAGGGACCTCATGACCGATATCAAAATTGTGGGAAAAGGGGTCAATTTCAAGCAATGTCCGCGTACAAAATATTCCTCGAAATATAGAAAATAGGGGTGGACAGGTGTCCTCGAAATTGATAAATAGGGGTTAGGAAAAGAGAAAAGAGAAAACCAGGAAGAAAAATTCTCGGAGTCGAGTCTTGTCCTTGAAATATGGTAAAATAGGGGTAAAATAGAGGGAAATTTGCTAGAGTGTCCTTACAATCTCATAAATAGGGGTATTCCAAAGTAAGATTTTGTCCTTGTTTTGACAGTTTAAAAAAGGGGGCTAAATTTCATAAAATGTCCTTGAAATTGACCGTAAAAGGGGGTTATTTGCATTCATGGTAACGGTCATACGTGTCACCCTCTGCGGAGGAGTGACCTCACCCGGGATGGACGCAAGTCATAAGGTGATAAAGATGGTAGTAGGTACAAATAAACGTCAACATACATATCATATTCAAACAAAGGATGTTGTGTGTTTCAGATCTAGAATAAATAATAGAAATTCTATACATGTAAGAATGTTGGTATCTCAATATCGCAACAGGTCAAGTTCATGTGAATTAATCATACTCAGCATTGGCAAAGATTGAATGCCTGTAATAAAAAACATATCTTCAATGAAATGAAAGTAAAAACACTATAATAAATATGAACCCATTTAAAGGCAGTAAATGTAAATACATGAACAAAATACAAATAAACTTTTAAAAGAAAGTATAAGTACAACTCAGTAAATACATATGTACGTATTTTAGCAAATTTTAGCAATTTTAGAACATAAAATGCATGAAGAAGAAAATAGAAATTAAGAACTACACGGTAAGTACAAAATACAAAAAAAAATCAATAAAAGAAAATATAATTTTGTAAGAATGCCTATGAAAGTGAAGGTGACATATCAAGGAAGTTTCCTGCTGGTTTATTATCAGTTGCTGGCAAACAGAATTTAATGCCACTACAGGCTACGTAAATCATCTGTTCTCAATTAAACCGGGGACTGTCCCTGATTAAACTTTGCATCTAGGAAGGGAAAACAAGTATTCAAAAAATGAAAAGCTTGAGGATGAAAGTGACCTCTAAATGACTTTCAGGGGCATTTGTCAAGAAAATTAATACCATACCTCTAACTGGTTATGCATGGGCAAGGCTATATTTCTATCAACATTTGAAATCAATTTTGATAAAGCTTAATGGCAGTTAGGAGGAGTTTAGCCCATGAGATGTGTTAATGTGAGTGGACAAACTGATGTTAATTTGCCATAAAATTGGTCGTCTATGACAAGGCCAATTACCATCACAGTCTACTAGCTGACCTAGTCTCACTCCAGAGCCGTGTTCCTTTCATGCCTCATTCCAACATACACTTTGAACTCATAGAACTCTTTTATGTCTATTTGGGCTCTTTATCCTACATGACAAACAACCTTTTTTAGATTACTGTAGATTGTAGATACATTACAAAAGAATGTTGCAACATTAGGAAAGAATAACATTTTCTATTTGACTAGATCTGTAAATTGCAATGTTTACATGTTTGTATTCAGACTAGACTAAGTGACTGCACTTTGCTGAAAATGAAGGACTAATATGCATGTTATTAACATTAGAAAGCCAATGTTAGAATATGAGAAGTATTTTATTGCTTGCTTGTGTAAGTCAATTAATTGAATAGAATTTATCACAGCATAATTGGCTTCTTTGCATTCTGTAATAGCCAGAAACCATTTACCAAGCAAAGTTAGGATAATTGTTGATATTACATTTCAGAAATACATTGCAAATGTGAAAATGTTTGCTTTAGTTTAAAAATAAATGTAGCTTGGCTCTGCTCATATCGTACTACATTGGTGCAATTGTAAAAATGATAATGATTTATGATAACAAGCTTGAACAAGTATGAACTGTAGTTTGTAATGGATGAATGAATCAGTACTGCACCAAATTGCCAATTGGTTTGAAAAAGCATGGATTAAAAGCATTAAATCAATTAAAGCATAAGTGACAGAAACAGTGTGTATTGGCTAAAAATATTAATTAAAAAAAAACATATTAATAAACCATCAATCAAATAGACTACATTTATTTGATTTTGGGAAACTATCAGCAAAACAAAGGGGAATAAAATTGTTACATTTTCTAGTATCCTTTTATAGAATGTATTATTTAGGAAGATAATGATATCCCAACTTGTAATGTATGGAATCATACTTCTCATGCAAAAGGAAACTAAATAAAAAGTTTTCACCATGCCTAACAAAATACAAAAATAATAACAAACATTCAGGAAAGTGAAAATCATATTTTCTTTCCATAGAATAAGTCAGTTTTGTTTTGTTTCTGGCATAAAAGCAGTAGGAGTCATTTCCTGAGGGAGGAGTATTAATGTTTATTAGTAGAGCTCAATACATAAATCATTTAGTATTACATACCTGAAACTTAGCACAGTCAAGGGTGAAGAGAGAGGGTCTCAAATAGGTGCAAACAAATTCACACAAAGAGAATAGGTAGAATAAAAATGTTTTGAGAAATGTTGATAGCTGATTGAGAGTAGATGTTGAAGATGATATAATTGAGATAGAGTAAGATGAAAGATGCACATGAACAAAGAAGAGATTGTGAGTGAAATAGTTAGAAATGTATTAAGTAAGTTATAACAACTGGGTAATATTTTACACATTTATTAGATTTTTTTTTTAATGTGATGTTTTAATTTAAAAGCGATGAAAGATGGTAATTTATGGGGAACAGAGAAAAAAGATTTACAAAATTGAAGTGAAATAAAGATAGATAAAGGAAGGAAGGAATAAAAGGTATCTATACATTCAACAAGGAGGGCACATTCTGCGAATTAGGAACTCACATTATGGATAAGATTGATTTAAGGGTTGATTTATGTGTCTCCATAAAGGCTGGGTGGGTTACCTTCAGTGTATTCCACATAAGCTATCGTCAGCTTCTGAATGCGCCAAATCACTCTGCAGAAAGAAAAAAAGATATGAAAGTGAATTATTGATTAATCATTTACCATTCAACCTTATATGTGGGAGCTAGCACTGCAGTGGTTCAGAGGCTGATTTGATTGTACCATGAGTTCAAAGCTTAGGGTTTGACATACCTAATAATAATAATACTCAGCTTTTATATAGCACAAATTACAATTGAGTCTCTAAGTGCTTCCAAAATTGGAGATTATTACCCCTGCTTTAGCTGTTCCGCAATTACGACGCTCTAGCATTTCAAGGAATTAATCCTGCCAGGTACCCATTTACCTCACCTGGGTTGAGTGTGGCAAATGTAGATCAATGTCTTGCCAAAAGAAATTAGAGCCGTGGCAGGATTTGAACCACTCAACCACAACACATCTACCAGTCAGCTCTCAAAAACTTTTTGCCACATATCTTTGCTGCTTTTATCTACTTTTAAATGATAAATAACAGTATACAACCAGTAGTAAGATGCTTTCCTCCTGAAGTGGAATATCACACAAATAACTAAATTAAACTAATTTATATACCTGATTTATGTGTATAACGGACTGCTCAAACATGTGTCAGCATGAAAGTGTAGTCCACAGTCATTAGCTCTTATGTTTCATACGTTTTAATGTGAGGGCATTTGAAGAGCTATCCTTTTCAGGAAACACTTTTCTCTGATACTCTAACATCAAAAGAATGAAATAGTTCACAAATTATTCTTCATCTTTCCCAGAACTCAACCTTCTCCCGAAGTTGACATTGAGCTGCAATAAACAGAAAGTCTAAAACTTGCTGGCTGTGTGGCATTTAATGGATATTTTAAGGTGAAAATTGAAAATTAAAAAAACATGAAAACAAAAAACAAAGAAAAAGGGAATTAAACATCTTGTAAAGGTCATCACCCCCATTTCCTATATAAGTTGAAAGGTGGTGTATGGAAAGTGTTTTTACTGTAATCTAATTTCCCTTCGTTCACTTCCCTGTTCTCATCCATAGACCAGGACCCAGCAGGGAGTGGACTCCCAGATTGGTCCAAATGCCAGCTTGATTTAGTCCTCAACAAATCAGTTTTAGGCCAATCTCATTATCACACAATCTTTACTAATCACTTCTTTACAACAGTGTCCCCTGCAATGGTCAACCTTGGACAAACAATTAATATCATATTCATATCAAGATTTGAAGCTCAACGTCCAGTCTCACTCTCAACTACCTCAAACAGCTAAGGTAGGTATTCTACATACACCACTTAAAGTGGTAGTTTATATTGTTGTATACTGCCATCTGCTGCTAACAATGTCCTGATATGTTGACAGCAATGTCCCACAATGCATCACCAACTGCATGACGCCAATGTAATGAGGCTTGGGTACAGGAACCAGAAAAATTGAAAATAACAGTGGTAGCAATGTGGGTCAAATATCCCCCTTTAAATATAGTGAAGACCTTACACTTAACTTGTTTCACTTATAGATTAAATAGTTGGAAATTGGCACAGATCTACATTTCTAAAACATTGAAAGATTTGCCTGAATTTACTGAAAGGTAATTGTTTGAAAGATAAATTTAACTTTTATCTAATTCTTTGTCTTCTTAGTAATATCACATTAAGGACAACATATTACAAATGAGATCCAGAAAGGCCTTAACTCTGTGATAATGAGCGTGAATTAATGGCTCCCGGCAGATGATCTAATTACAACAAATGTCATCATTTACACATTTACAATGATTTGCTGTAAATACAGAAATGAGACAATGAAATGGCTATAAAACTTTTACTCTTCCTCCAATAAAGACAACGTTTGATAAAGAATGTATGTGACACAAATTCTTCTCTTCTCTGACAGTGACAGTTTAATTTGCAGCATTTAGAAAACAGCTATTACATGTTAAAGAATAATATCAACAATTTGTTTTATTGAATTGGATAAGCAAAATTAGAACGGGGCTAAACTTTTATGGTACTAATTTACAGGTAGTACGATAAAGATGGACTTTAAAAGCACAAACTAGACTGGGAAGTCCCTCAATTCACTCAACAACACAGCTTAAACAAAATGCAATTCATGCTTACAAATTTCTACAGATGAATTCCTACATAAAATGTATAAAAAGATATTGTACTACAATACTAGATTGATAACATAAATTCAAATGTTAACATTACATAATAAGATAAAAAGTTAGAAACTTAAATATTACAACAATGAGTCCATGAATAACATATAAGCTGACAAAGAGAGACTGACTTTGTCTTTGGAGATTAAACAATTGCTTGGTCTTGGGCCGGTCTCAGTGCACAGCAGGGTACCTCTGGCAATGGACTCCCAGATAGTCCCACCTGACACATCAAATTTGATCTTCAAGGAGGGAGGCTATGACTTTCAGACCAATACAACAGAGGGGACCCATCCAATTATCCTATCCAGGGGACCTAGTCAATCAATCCTCTACTATCAAAACAAACAAATTTGTTTGAGAAACACAAATAACAAGATCACTATTTGATATACCCCTCCAACATGCCTCTAAATTAGAAAGCATTCCATAATCTCAAAATTATTCCAATATTTATGAGGTCCTCAATACTGTCATTCTAATTCATGATGATTTGATCTTCTGTGTGTAATGAATCTAACTCATCTAAAATCCTAAAAAACACATAGACTGAGTTTGGTGGAGTATGTCACTACATGGTTTCTGTTTAGTCTACGTCCTTTTATCACATTCTTTTCATTTGCAAGAGGGGGTGACGTTTATAATACTATGAATTGTCATTGTGAATGCTAGAAAGGACCTGCACGGATCTCTAGAAATCGAATTATTGCTGGCAATTTGTTCATACATGTATCTCAACACTCTTGAATATTTCCTCCTCACGTACATCCTACATCATAAGAAAAACCTTTCCACTTGAACTTTAAACAGACCTAATGCTGGTCATGAACTTTTAACCCCATGTTCCACTGGGGTGCTCTTCGTTAACCCCTAGGGGTGCGCGTACCTTCAATTTGTTACTGTGGTAAGATGGGGGAGGGATCAGACCCTAGGGGTGGGGGAAGGGGTGCTGCTGATGATAAGATGGTGTACCTAGGGGGCATCGGGATTCCATCCCCAATAGATGCCAATGACATTAACCGTGACAATGACCTTTGACCTGTCAGACCCACAGCAACATTTTGAAAATAGCTTCCATGTGTCAAAGATGAACAAGGAAGATCCATATAAAACTATGCTCTCTCCATACATTTTTGAAGGTGAATTTTTCTGTATTTGGAGCTCTGATTAGCGTTCATGTTTTTATATTTCACAATTCTACTCTAGAAATATAAAGCCAAAATTGAAGTTTAAACATTTTTACCTACATTTAGCACGTAAATTAGTCATACCCTTACCAAGTGTTGTGATTTTGAAAGTATGTAAAAAAATGATTTGTTGAGATTGATGTTTCTTGAGAATGTGGCATGTTAATACAACCAGTCCACCTTTCCTTCTTGTGTTACAACAAACACAAAGAGCATCAAATTTACCTGGGGTATGAATAATGTTTACTGTATGTCTTTATTTATTCTTCAGGAATCTGAAATGCATGACACATGTATGACTTCATTATTATCATTATCAACATGATCCAGAACAACATTGTTTTGTGGTTCTTGCATGACACCTACATCTCTTGTGTATGTAGCACAAATTTGCTCTGTATTTACATCAAATTTTAATTTTGGCTCCACCTTAGAATCAACTCAACAAGAAATCAATTACTTATAAGTAATCAACATAAACTAACAAGACTTTGGATAAAGACTATCATTTGTTATAACATAAATTTGAGGTAAACAATTCAAGTCATTGCTGATTCTTTCAAAACCTGTTCAAATCTTTACAAATACTTTCTTGATACTCATTCTGTTGGTCTATCATTGTTAACGTTTAAATGCATCATAAGCCAGTCACTCTTTCCAGTTTAATATATCCACTGCTATTATAATGGCATCATTACAGTCAACTCCACTGGCCTTGTTACTTATACTTTACTTTCCAAGAAAAAACCTAACAAGGATCCTACTCAGGAGAGAGGGAGAGAGAGAGGGAGAGAGAGGGGGAGAGAGAGGGAGAGAGAGAGATGCAGAAAGAGAGAAGAGAAGAGAGAAGAAAGAGAGAGAGAGAGCCAGTCTGCTGAATAAGCTAGGAGGGTTAATTTGACTAGGTCTCTATCATCATGAAAGTGTAATTTAAGAGAGCTCTGTGTCTGATACCAGCCCCTACTCAACAAGGACTCAATTTGATCCTTCGCGGGCATACTTAGAAAACGGATATTAATCTAACCCTTCCGACCAATGAGAACCAGAGTGAAGTAAGGAAAACAGATGACAGTGAATGGACATAAGAGACTGGAGATGAGGCAATGGGGAGAGGGGTGTTTAATAGCTTGTACTCTATGTGTTGCATTGGTTAAGTACTAAGTAGGTCCATGATTTAATTCAGCTTTGGGGGTATTCATTGATAAAGGGAAAAGCAGTCCAGTTTGTTCCCCCCTCATACATGTACATGTAGTGTACAAACTTTGAAGTTTGGTCAGTGGAAGAATGAACAACATTCCACAAACAAATGTGATGATAGTTACTCCATACACTGGAGGGAGAAGTATGGAACCTTCATTCAGACTTGGACTTATGTTTAGAAATTCCTACAGCCTGAGAGGAGAAAATGTGGAGAAGTTGAAACTGATACGGATCAATTCAGTTATTGGAATGTGAAAGGAAAATTGTGATGAAAAATAAATATGATTAAAGAAGATTATGAGATATGCTTCACATCATCTAAAATGTATCAGATACATATACTGTAGATACACACATGTAAAACAGGTCTAGACCTCTACATGTAGATAGTAACAAAGAGTCACAAACAAACGTTATACACAGAAGACACAGAGAGCAATAGAGATAGACCCAAATATTTTCACTATACCAATGAGTTTAGAGTATATTAAAAAAGAGTGAGAAAACAAAGAAAACAAAATATACCCAAAGTGGAAGGAAGAGTATCTGATCATAATATGACATTTTTCATGATCTACGTATGTGGAGAAAACAATCTAAACTTTTAAAGGTTTCAGTTTGACAGAAGAATTAATTGAAATAGGTACAGGTATTTGTGCTGTCACTTCGGGCAAAAACAAATCAACAAAAACAAAAACAGTCATTTATATCATAATATTAAAAAGATAAATGTTTGAAATCCAATCATAACTATTTCAAATTGAAGTGACTAGACAAAGCATGACAAAATAACAACACAAGAAAAGCAAACAAACAAATGAATAGGACAAAACACAATTATAACATTTACGTTGTAACCACCAGGTAAAGGGATGTACATGTTTAAAGGAGTTCACTATAAAAGAAGCTGGGCTCAAAAGAAAAATACAAATAACTACCGGTAATGTCATTTTTCATTCTACACATTGCAAGGCATTAATCTACATTTGCCATTCTTCAACCAGGATTGACTAGGAACCTGCTTAAAGGCTGCTGCACTTGGCTTAATGTCATCTTAATTACTCAACAAAGCCTTTATCTCCCATCATCACTTCAAACTAGACCTTCACTCACATGTCATTCCCTTTGTCATCTTCATCTAGGAAGAGGATTTGAGATGTAGCCAGAGGCCCTCTGCATTCATCATGTCACTCCTATCTGCACTCTACCAACACACATGGCAACCCTCAAGGCTCTTACCACCACCATCATATTTTCTTTGGAATGTGATACTACTCATCATCTGGTATCCACCATCCCATCAATGTCAAGCACACACACACACACACACACCCACATACACACATTGATGCATGCTCTCACAAATCAATGAGTGATTAGGAGACAGTCAAAGTAAGCCTCAGTCCACATCCAGGGCTGGGGAAATGGCTTTGGCTCAACAAGATAAACATTTTAAAACTTGGGCAAGAAATCTATGGAGTCCCAAGGGTCATGTTCTTTTAATGAAGAATGAAGAAAAATAAAACTATTCATACTATGAATTGAGAAATTGATTTCATGTTGACAAGATTGATGTTTGTTCGTTGAGTCACATAACTAAGACAATTTTTACTGGATGAGGAGTAAGACCCTTGGCACTCCACAAATTAAATCTTCTTTTTTTTACATTTGAAATTGTGCAAAAAAAATAATAAAGTGTAATAAAGGTCACCTTTATCTCAATTTGAAACCACTGCATAAAGCTCAAAAGTAAATGAAAAAAATTAAATATCATAAGTTGAAATCTACAGAAACTGACTCATTTTATGTGGCCTTGTGCTAAGATTATATTAACTCACAATGCACAAAATATCTATGCAAGAGAGCATCGAGGTATAGGACTACAGAGATAGACTTACATGAGCAGCAAGGCAGGTAGAATAAGACAAGCTGCCATGACAATAAAGACGAGTCCACCTCCCATAACATCTAGAGTAGCTGGATAGAGGGCATTGAAGATAAGAGATGCTAACACTCCAGTGATTGTTTCAAGGGCTGCAGTCAGTGCAAACAAACTTCCTGTCATTAAAACAAATTAAGACATAAAGCTTGGTTAAGGGGTTGAAATACGCTAATTATCACAAAGATTATGAATCTAAGCTCTGAACACAAAGTAATATCCTTCTACGAATCAAGATGAGTACACGACGTACTGCTCGGGATGTTTGATACTCCAATGATCAAGATGAGTTCACGATGTACTGCTCGGGATGTTTGATACTCCAATGATCAAGATGAGTTCACGACGTA
>BEXV01000698.1:58712-71544 GCA_003118195.1 Hemicentrotus pulcherrimus
CCCTAAGACAATTAAGAAATAAGGTAATTTTAATTGTATTTATCGCTTATGATTTGCTAATAATTTGCTATGAGGATCTACATGTATCTTACATGTACCCTATTTGCTGGCGATAACGCCGCACCCCCGTATAGGCTGCAACCCCGATTTTGACCTTTTAAAAAATAAAAAAAAATTGTCAAAGACGGGATTTGATCTCTTGCGTACAAATGGCGATGTGACTAAAGTCACTGCCTTAGACCGCTCGGCCATCAAGCACTGATACAGTATCTTGCAGTTGTCTGTGATCCATATATTGAAATGGATTCAAAATGGCGACTTTGCGTGCTGGATGCTTCGCGGCAGCTCCGTTAAACAGGCCCTTCTTTTACTTTTGCAATGCATCGGCTTGAACTTAGATCAAGATCTATTGGCAGATTTTGTTTTTGGAAGTTTATTTTCGTCTTCATGTCAACAATGCAAGATAAAATCGTCTGTAAAATGTGTGGAAATGTCCTGTACCATAGTGGTATAGTTATTGTACCGTTAGTAGTCCCATATGTGCAAATTTGTGCTGGTTTTGACTTGCTTTTCTTTTCTTTTTTACTCTTTCGCCGCTTACGCCGCACCCAGACTTTTTTATTTTTTCTCTCCCGAAAATACTGCGGCGTTTACGCCGGCAAATACGGTATATTCTTTTCAAGACATATTTTTTTTTTGTGGGAATAGAGCTTCCTACCTTGTTCAGATGGGACCACTATCTTTGACATCATAGAGCGGGTAGTAGCAGCAGGCATACCAGATGGAGACAACAGAAATGGAACTGAAACAAAAATAAAACAGTTTCACAACAAATTAAAGGCAGTTCTACTAAAGTCTACAACATATTAAGTCATGTGTGGATTTGCCAACAGCAAATAGAAAGTAAAAAATAGAAAATAGTTCATGAAATAATATTGACATTGTTTGTTCTGCAAAATAACATCAGCAAAAAAATTGGCACTGAAAAATTAATTATCCTAATTCAGAAAATGTTACAAATATCCCACCATGGTCTCTCAAGGGACATACAAATTATGGTCACAAATCTACAGAATGATGATTTATTATTGAAGGATTCTCTACAGATCATAATGGTGACAGCAACCAGTGGCATGAATGGCCTGCCATAGTTACGTCCAACTCAAAGTCGGTCTTAGTCTTTGTGAAACATCCCCCAGGTGTAATTGTAGCAAATTTGTCTGGTTTGTTAGTAGTTACCAGCATTCCATGTACAGTTTGTACAATCAAGTATCTGCACTCTAATATTTTCTTTATTGTATAATCATGCAATAACCATGGAGTAGATTATTTACACAACCAGATCATTTTGTGCATACCCTTGTTATGGAAACACACCTACATGTACATGTTGCAATGAATGTTAACCAACAATGAGGAAACAGTATTGAATCAATAATCAAGATAATAAATAAATAATTAGGATTAAGTAAATAAGATAGACGAACACAAAAGAATGTATCAAATTTATGGAAACAATGATTTTGACCAACTTTTAAAAAAAGTAATAAACATTATAAACTGATATGTGTGAATCAACCTCTCTCTCTCTTCCTTTCTTATTTCCTCTCCCCTCTCCCTCTCTCTCTCTCTCTCTCTCTCTCTCTCTATCAAACTTTCATGTACATGTATATCTTCATACGTACAGTTTGTGATCTTTTTGTTTTCCTTAATTGACAGCAAAATAATAACTTCTTCATCTGCGCACATTAGACTTACTCTAGGCATTGACCTCCTCTATTCACATCTCCTTCCAAATGTTTTAATCCTTTATTACCCCTTCTAGTCCTGAATACATCACCCTCCCAATGTTTTAATCCTTTATTACCCCTTCTAGTCCTGAATACATCTCCCTCCCAATGTTTTAATCCTTTATTACCCCTTCTAGTCCTGAATACATCTCCCTCCCAATGTTTTAATCCTTTATTACCCCTTCTCGTCCTGAATACATCTCCCTCCCAATGTTTTAATCCTTCATTACCACTTCCCATCCTGAATACATCTCCCTCTGAATGTTTTAATCCTTTATTACCACCCCCCCCCCTTCTTGTCATGAATACATGTTCTTCATAGATTCTCTTCCTCAGGAGGAAACAAGAATGCCAATCATAACATAGCAACATACCGGAAGGTGTGGCATCAACATCATGAAAAAGCTGAATAAATATGTGTTGGTTGACCTTTGACCTCCTTGTCATGCACCCCATGACACCACGGTGTAATAGAGACCAATATTTGGCTTATATTATCATCCTAATTACAGCAGGTATTCACTGATAGAGAAAGCTTGGTAGTGATGCGCCATGGGTGAAGACCTGCTTTCTGTCTAGGTGGTCTTTATTCTCCACCAATATTGTTTATTCACAAAAATGATTAACCTCTTTTTATAAATCACAGGCTAATCTCATTTTTGAGACAATTCTTTGATTAAGAGGACATTGACAAAATCAACCTCATACCTGAAAGCTTTACTTTCCTTTTTAAACTTTTCCTTTTAACATGAATATGTTGAAATAATAAATGTTATTATCCTATCCATACTCACAAAAAAGGCCTTATAATTATAACAATACCATCATTCAAATGGCACTGTCTAGTATTGTTCCTTACCAATGAGGACTAGCAATACATGTATTTTGATATTCCTATATCAAACAATGTAACAGAAGAACACTGTGTACTCTATGAAGTCTCTCTCAACACACAACATCAGACCCAGCAATTCTTCAAACAAAATTATTAAGCTACCTTCTGAGAAGAGACAATTATACATGATATCGGCCCCAAAACAAACTAAGAGAGGCAACATTGATTAAGGTGCATAAGCTTACCTGTAAAAACTTGCCAAAGTGTCCTTGCAAGACCAAAGACCACATAACCACTCATCCTGAAGCAAAGGGCACCTAATGCTATGAAGCAATCATGGACACCACATAGATGAAGGAGAGGCATGGCTGTCAACAGCATCAGACCCTGAAGACCACTCTTACAACTAGAGTAGTATGCTACAAAGAAAAGGCAAAATCACAATTTATGCAATTAACTACTTTGAATTAGAACGTCAGCCGAAGTTGTTACATACCGGGGTACATGTACTTGAATGTAATACTATCATATTATCAAACTACACTATCACAAATTTTGCATTCAAAAATATGAGAGCTAGCAAATAACAATAAAAGTAATAAACCGTTCATAGCACTGATCACATTATGTGATAAAGTCCTTTAAAGAAAGTTTGGAAATTATTACCCTAGCTTTAGCACAGTATGCTTACTTTGCTACGGATGCTTGTCCCATACTTATTAATGAACATAACCTCATCATTTCAACATCTTTACCTCATCTCAATGAAGGTATCCCTACCACAACCACAATGATGAAATCAACACCAGACCAAACCAAACATTAGGCATTTTTCATTTGCACGTTCACTAGTGGACTGCGATGTTCACCCTTGTTTTGCCATTGTTGTGACGGTACTGTTCTTAAGCAATATTTTTTAAGATATGAAATAGCACATTGAAGTCACAAAATGGACCCAATTGACCTAATTCTGCAAGCGGAGAGTGATGGAAGTGTGAGCTCTCTAAAATTAACACATTCTCTTGTCTGTAATTTCCCTTACGGTAAATCAAAAGTGTTGCAGGTTAATCCATAAAATGAAAACATTTTATTTACCGTATGCATCGCCAATTTGTTGAAGCATAATTATCAAGTACAGTCCCATGCACCGAATATGGTGTTGGATCTTTAGCTATTCGATCAAATTTTGTGCGAGAGCGAACATCCGCATGGTTACATGAAAGTCAAAATTCTGGTAATAGCTTTCTGTTTAAAGTTAAAGACCAGTTTTGGAAACACCCCCCTCTCAAAAAATGAAATGGAAGCTCTTATTACCAATTATGTGAAAGCATATGTTTTGACTAATACTGTACGTGATCATACAAATTTTGCTGAGAAACTGCCTACTAAAGTCTAATTGATATATTTGGTAAATTATTATATCTGTTTGGACCTGATAGATATAACGCACGTGTCGCACACGTGCGCGTTGTCCCATATACATCTTTCTGTGTACAATGCTTGTAACTTTACCAAGACTGGGCCAAATTTCTTATCATTTTGATTATTCCAGAACCTTGCAGTACACACCAATACTTATGCTAGATGATCAACCTTTTCTGATCGATTCCACAACATTTCTTTTACAATACAATCACATGACCATAACTGGTCTTTATCTTTGAAGCATTTAACATGGAAGTAATAGACAAGCAAGGTCAAACTACATGAACGTTTTAATCAAATAACATCTAAAGAAAACCAGGTTAATGCATATGATTGGGATGATTTATCATACATGTAGAGTGGATGCATGCTCTGTTCACATCAGAATGCAACTAGACTGACCCACAACTCAAGGATATCTTCTTTTCACTGAGCAGCTGTTCCAAAAAAACTTGTGAACTTGAGCGAAGTAAATGAGAAGAGCTTTCTAGCTCCTTCACTCATTCAACTCGATCATGACCTCTTGATTTCAATAGCCTGCAAAACAAATAGTTACAAAGCCTGGGTCCTTGCCATTGCATGCCAGGATTNTTTTCTGATCGATTCCACAACGTTTCTTTTACAATACAATCACATGACCATAACTGGTCTTTATCTTTGAAGCATTTAACATCGAAGTAATAGACATGCAAGGTCAAACTACATGAACGTTTTAATCAAATAACATCTAAAGAAAACCAGGTTAATGCATATGATTGGGATGATTTATCATACATGTAGAGTGGATGCATGCTCTGTTCACATCAGAATGCAACTAGACTGACCCACAAATCAAGGATATCTTCTTTTCACTGAGCAGCTGTTCCAAAAAAACTTGTGAACTTGAGCGAAGTAAATGAGAAGAGCTATCTAGCTCCTTCACTCATTCAACTCGATCATGACCTCTTGATTTCAATAGCCAGCAAAACAAATAGTTACAAAGCCTGGGTCCTTGCCATTGCATGCCAGGATTATATTTCAGTTTTGATTTGGTGTAATACCATGGACCATGGTAATACTCACAGATCTGGGAAGATGTAAATGATAACGGAGCTTTCTTCAGATACAGGACTGTTGTATCGTTTTCACCTGTTGAAAGAAAGCCAGAGAGAGAGAGAGAGAGTCCAAGTGAAATGGATGGTAATCAAAACTAAGTAGCATAAGAAAACAATGACAGCTTTGACCTCATGTGTGATCATACAAGGTTCATTGCTCTCAAATGTTCTACTCAAAACCTCCACCAATATACATTCTATGCATGTGTGAGCTACAGGTATTCTATATTTTTGATGTTTTATTTCATGGCAGATATGGCAATATTAAAACTATTACAAGTCTCACCTCATCAAATAGCTACATTCTTCTACTCCAAATTGACGGAAAAGAAGTTCTGCGAAATTATAGTAGCTTGCTTTAAAATAGGAAATTCTACACCAAGTACTAAAAAATACATGTTTCTCCTTTTTCCCATTCTAGTAAATCAACACAATATTTTCAATGAATTAGAAGTGGTAAATACTGGTAATACTTTTACTTGTCCACCATCTTTTCCACCATAATAATTGTGAAAAAAGTCTTATTTGAGTTGTGTTTTTTTTAATTCCATGACAATTTTTTTCCATTAGTTCATCACCCATCATGGCAACATTGGCAATAGATACCATCAGTGATCGCGACTTTCAAAATTTCAAATGAACAGTCAATTATAGTTTTTTTTTAATTCTTTGTCTCATTCTGCAGGAGGCACAATGGCTCAGTGGCCTGGTAACTTGGAGGTCCCGGGTTCCAAACCAAATCAATGTGCTTAGTGCCCTTTGAGAAGGCATTAATCCTCATTACCAAGTCCCTAGGAGAGCTGTGCAAAGATTTTAAAAACTAACTTTATTTACATTATTGTAAAGGTAAAACTTTGATTGGACAATTTTATCAAAATTGAATACTTGGAAACATTCAAAGTAATGATTATTATAAATTACAAAACGCTTAAATACAGCCCGGTAAAGCACCTGAAGAGCTCTCTGAACGCTGCTGAGATGTGTGAAATCAAAGGATGGACATGATTTGCTTAAGCAGACGAAGTCCCAAGACATATCACACATTTTGATTAAAATACGTATATATGTTTTCAGGAAACCCTAAACATTAGAATCTGATAATACTGGTATTAATCATAACATTCATGAAGCATTACATGTTTGTTTGTATATTATTAAAGCAAAGTAGGCGCTAAAATAAAGCAGTCACTACTTATAAAATATAGGTCTCTCAGGAACATAACAAAAATATGATGCGATGAGGGAGCAGGGACGGCTAAAAGGATAACATCTCTAAATTATTTCAACTTTGACTTCTGAAATAATTAATGTAAAGTGTTGGAGGAAATGAAGATTTCTATGGACTACTATTCCTTTGTGTGGATTTGTGTTAAAACAATAACAATGCCTTGCTCTGTGTGTGAGCAACCTGCATATAGGTGCATAACAATTGTCTAAAATTATTATTGTAGGATGATCACGTTTCATAATCGGACACCCACTAGTCACTGCTTTGGTCAGCATTAAAATGATAAAAGACAAGGAGTGTCACAGAGGGAAGAGAGAGACTGGAGTATTCTGTTTCAAGAACTGACCTCTGCTAAAAACAACTCTTAACTTGACCGTTTCAAGGCCATAAACAAGATGACATTCAATAAGTCTGTTTGAAGCCAGGGAGATATGGTTGGTCAGTGGTAAATTAGTGGCACAGTGTGTTTCAAGACAGGATACAAACTTATCAAGTGACCTCTTTAAGAGCCTGTGAAATCAATTCATATTTTTATTTTATTTTCCTTGAATCTAGTATTGCACACGATCCAATAAACAATAACGCTGTTAACATGACAGAATGATATTTCTCACCGATTTCTCACCACTTTTTTGGTTAGTTCCTAATAAAATAGAATAAATCTTAATTTTGACTTTGAGCTTGGCAAATAATAAAGGATGTTGTGTCATTTATGCAAATGGAGATACAGGTGATGTAATTCTTTGACACTATACACATAATGTGACACAATTCAATCACCTACATGTACATGTATATAGTCTCCAATATTCACACATAATACAACATGAAAGAAAACTGTTGATATTTCCTACCTGTGCCAACGAGCTGGAAAGTGAATAGGCAGCAGAGCAGTAGGATGAGTTGTACTCTTTGTTTGTTTGGTCGTTGTCTACCCACAGTCATAAAAGACTTGCCTATACTTTGTAACTGGCATAGTTGTACACATGATCTCTTGCAGGACCATCCTCTTTCCTCTTCTAACTTTGGAACAACTCCATCGGTCCCACTAGGTTCTGTTTCTCCTGACTGGAGCGCATCATTGGTTGCCTTGGTGATATAGGAACCCTGACTTGCCTGGAGCGCATCATTGGTTGCCTTGGTGGTATAGGAACCCTGACTTGCCTGGAGCGCATCATTGGTTGCCTTGGTGGTATAGGAACCCTGACTTGCAACATAACTGCTAGATTCTATTAACCACAGTAGCACATAGAGGACTACCACAGCATTGCAGGAGATGTAGACGATGAATACTGCCACAAAGCCAAGGTTGTCAATGATTATGCCACATGTAAGCAATCCAACAAAACTACCTGCAAAGGTCATTGCCTCTAGGAATCCAAACCTTCTTGTGCGTGTCCTCTCTTTGGTAATATCACCTAGGTAACTAAACACTGCTGCTAGGACCGTTGCATACGCTCCAAGTATACCCAGTAGCACTGACCCTAAGATCATGATTCCTATGGAAAGCTCCAGGTAGATGGCACTCAAAATCAAGCAAACACCATTCAAAGCTGCTCCAAAAGAAGGTAACACCATGGCTACTCTCCTTCCGACTTTGTCCGTCCAGGCTCCAATCACTAGAGTGGAAAGCACAGAAGGCACAGTTAAAGCCAAGTTAAGCACTATCAGCCAGTAGGACGTCCTTGTCTGAACAATCTTGCTCTCATCTTTGTATGCTGATAAATTGGCACAGATGACAGTGTCATTGATTTCTTGGAAGCACACCTTTTCAATGAGGAGTTGTTGCAAGGACAGGTACTGCATGAAGGATCCAAGCATATAGAAGAATAAGACTGGCTCAACAGTCACGTTCCTTTGTAGCCAATTCATGCTGCTATCTTCATCTCACCAAACTGGATATGATCAAAGAAAGCAAAAAGACATTTCTTGTAATAATGAGGCGTTCGATGAGCAGAGAGAGAGAAATGGTGATAGAGAGCAGAAGAGAAAGTGTGAGAGAGTGAGTCTGTTTGTCTGAAAGTGTAGAAGAAACGTGGCGGTTGGAGAACTCAAGTTTGGAAGGATAATTGAGAAATTAGCTGAGTCGTATTTTTACACAGGTTAATATACTGAAGGGATTAATCTGACGCATTGCGTCATGGGGATACGCCTCTTTTTGAGAGAAGGGATTTTGGCCAAATGGGTTTCTTTGTTTGGAAGATACAATGTATAAAGATGATAGGGTCTTGTACTGGTCAGTAATGCAGCTATGTGTGCTCTAGCACTGCATACTTGCTGAGAGCATGGACCTATTACGGATCGACATTCGTTGTTTAGTTAACAAATTCATTGTGATTATTTCCGCCAATGTCGTCTCAATAACATTCCGTACAATTTTCTTGACTTTGAGCTCATGAGGGTCACCGCCAATAAGCTGGGACAAAATCAATAATGATTTAACTCATGTTAATCTACATGCGGCGTGCGCAGAAGATAATAAATCAATTAAATCATGAGAAATCGATGTGCAGTTCTGGTTTTTAATCGGAAATTGTTGTTTCATGTACTGTATTCTATTTTGAAAAACATGTTGATATTACCAGATTATCATAATATTCCAAAGTTACAACGCACAGGGCTTATAAAGATCAGGGCCTTCTAATTATTTTATAAGGTCATGGGTGTGCGGAAGTGTGCGAAATCAGTAATAATACATCTCATATCACCAAAAATTGTCTGCTTTTCAACTTTGGTGCTCCCCATTGGGGATGTTTTTATTTAAGAAATAAGACACACTCTTACAGAGAGCACACCATCCACACAAAACCCAAGAGAGGGAAACTGCTCCTTTGTTGAAGAGAAGGTTGAGTTCTGGGAAGAGGTGAGAAATGATTTGTGAGCATTATCATTTTTATTATGCAAGTGTGGAAGAACATCAGATAAGACATGTTCCCTGAAAAGCATGGCTCTTCAAATGCCTTCATATTCTAAATATGTCATGTCAATCGTAAAACTCAGGGGGTAGGTTTTTTACGCCACGTGTTCGTGTAGTCCCATATACATCTTTCTGTGTACAGTGTTTGTAACTTTACCAAGTCTTGGCCAATTTCTTATCATTTTGATGATTCCAGAACCTTGCAATACACACAAATTCTTATATGCTAGATGATCAACCTTTTCTGGTCGATTCCACACCATTTCTTTCACAATGCAATCGAATGACCAGAACTCAACTTCATCTTTAATGATTAAAAAATGCTTACGCAGTCGTTATTGTTAAAACAGCTGAATGTTCTCATTAAGATGCACATAACAAGAAGGCGGTGACTCTTATTGGATCAAAAAAAGAATCACGTTGAATGTCCATCCGTAATAGGTCCTTGCTGAGAGGCAGGTATAACACACAAATACACGCACCACACACTATTGCATACTACTGCACACAATAAATATGATGTGGTTGATCAGCAAATTTGGCACTAGACTCACAATTTGAATTTTTTAATCATTCTTTCTAACATCGCCATCGGTAAGTTGAAAAATTGTAATTTACTGCTATTTAGGTGTAATAAATTGTCACTTAAGTAGGGTGTCTGGACAATTTTTCAATCTTCAATTTGGAATCGTTTTTCAACATTTTTTTTTTTTTTTTGAATAAAAAATGTAATCAGTATAAGACATTTCAAATTTCAAGACTCACCAATGTTTCTATCAAAAGAAACAGCCCCTCCAAAACTCTGCAATATTCATAGCATTTTGGTCAGACTCGACGAAAAAGACGTACACGCAAAGTTATGTTGTTTAGCTAAATTTAGCCAAACAGCTCCATCACGCAATATGCATGCATATGCATAGCGTACACATGTTGCTAAGCTGAATGCGCAACTTGAGCGCGTTGTCTCCGCGATATCGCCATTGACTATAACGTGTATTCACTTCCAGGTTTGAGAGCGCGATCTGCTAGCCACACCTTCATTCACTATAACGCGCATTGACTTCCTCGTACGCGGTCCGAATGCATATTCATGTGCAGATGTTACCATATGTAACCATGGTTTGGACTGAGCGGAGCGCACGCCTCCCTAATTATCTGATCCAACAGATAGGGGGAAGGGTATTCTTAAACTGATGGGGCAAGCATCTCTTTGGGCTAGTGAAAAAATATGTGCATAGATATTTTTCTTACGTCTAGCTGGACATAAGCCCGGGGGGCGCTGTTCAAGAAAGTGGCAAATTTTGGAGCTAGGATGCAAACAACATTTCAATCGCTGTTTTGGACAAGATATTTTTAGAATTTCGGGGGTGCGGTCATTTGGGGAATATGGAGAAAAACCTGCTCTTTCATATGACACCTCATTTATCGAGTTTCACATTCAGGATCACAAGCCCTACAGGTTTCAGCATCAGTATATGGAAGTGTAAGGTGATCCTGTTCAAACTTCCAGTCGTTTCATTGAGTGGTGCTTAGTTCAAAAATGAACCTGAACTATTTTTGCTTGCATGGCGGGTGGACGCACATATTAATTTTATGGAAGCAATTGGTGCTGAGAGGACCAGTGCTTGTCCAATCTAATCTTGAAAGAAGTGATTTAGGATGAGGAGATGACAGATGTAGGAAGACTATTCCAGGATTCTACTACTATCTGATTGAAGCTGTTTCTTCTTAGGGCTGTGTTGCTCCTTTGCTTATACAGCTTCTGGTGGTGATGAATTTCAATTTGTTCATAAAATCATTGACCAATTTTGCATGATTGCGCAATGCACGTAGACTACATAGGGATGCATGCAATGTCGATGGGGAGGATTTTAGTACACAACATCGGGTGCGCGTTCAGACACCCTAACTCAAGTACCCATATCGAGTGAAATTAGTCGAGTTTTGTACACCACTGTACAAAACTCAACTGATTTCACTCAAAATCAGTACTTTTGTGACGATTGATGACACCTTAATAGCAGTAAAATACCATTTCTTCAAATTTCTGATGTTAAAAAGAATAATTTAAAAATTCAAATTGTGAGTCCACTGTCAAACTTGCCAATCACTTGAAAAGTTGAATCAGCCGCTTCGGCATGATTGTGTGCATCTGTGTGTTACGAGTGTATTCTTCTTCTTCTTCTTCTTCTTTAGTAGCAGAACAGGCCACCGTCAGGTGTATTGTCGTACTGGTGAGGTGCAGTGCAGATGTGTGAACAATGTCTGATAATAGCTACATTTGTAGGTACAGTTGACTGAGTGCAAGTAAAAACAGCTATCTACCATTTTAGCGGAGCTGGGTCTTTTGTACCTCTAGCTTAAAGGTGTTAGCAGAGGTACAATTGACTATTCATGTATTCAAATGCTGCCAATGCTTTGCTGTAGTGAGCAATGTGTGTGCTACGAGTGAGAATTTGCTTCCCTATGTTAATTAACTTAAGTATGTGACGGCAAGATTAACACGAATATGAGCATGTGGGACTGACTATAATATAACTTTTTTTGTGGCTTGCTACAATTTAGAGCTACAGACTAAGCTTTACAGAGGCTAAATACATATGTGATATACAAAGCAAGAACGATATTACCAATTATTGTAGTTACACTGTGCAATTCAGTGCCCAAGATCAGTTATCATCTCCAGTCAAGAAGGGTCTTGTCTGTCAACTTCACCTACCTACACTAGGCCCTATACGATTTACAACTAAAATGTTGTGCGCCATCTATTGTTGAGATTCCTCCTATTATTACATGACATTGATGTTCTCTAGATTTTCGTAAATTATGTCGTTTGGTTGTGATGGGTTGGGTTTGGTTGGATTCGGTTTGCTTTGTTTTGTTATTGGGTCAAGTGCTAAACAAGGTTATTAATCTTGTCCTTATTTTGATTTATCTTTAGTTTATGAATTAGTAGTTATGTGTAATCATGTTGTTTTATTATTGTAAAGCGCATTGTTATTCTTTAGATGAAATGCGCTATAAAAGCCTGGGTTATTATTATTTTTATCATTATTAATTATTAAGGTTGCCAGGTTTGGCCAGGTTTTGCCAGAAGTGATTTCAAAACCCAATGTTTATTTTTTTATATTACTGAAATAAGAAAATCTTATACAATTTATAAATCGAGAGCCAAATTGGGTGATCAAAAGTGCACAATGCTCTTTTTCATTTAAAAAATATATATATATATTGTATCTGGCACTATACGCTCATATAAATGCAAACCTGTAATTCATACTGCAAAATATTTGTTTAAAAAAAAGTTTAACACATCGGGCACCTGAATTCTACTTATTATTTTTCCATTCCGTTTCTTTTATTCTAATTCATTATTTTTGTTGGGGGAGGAGGCAGTGTATGGCTAAAGTGCTTGATGGTCCTGGAGCATCTTTCCGAAGGAGAATTATCATTATTCAAACTTATCCATGTTATTTACAATCCAGTGACATTATGCACTGTACACACTAGCGTACTGATGGGGGGGGGGGGGGGGGGGGGGGG
>BEXV01000698.1:74604-87015 GCA_003118195.1 Hemicentrotus pulcherrimus
CCCCCCCCCCCCCCCGGTCTGATATATTCTGGTCACAGGTCTGTCAGATGATCAGATCGCTGATCACCTTGACCATGGAGATAAAAGAAGAGATCTCCATGCCTTGACCATGGATCACATTATTTCCGAAATCGAATATTAATTTTAAGAAGCCAACTTGACCCTATTCCTTTAAACCCATGGTGAAACAAGGTTTTTTTTTTAATAGGAAGGCGCAGATATTTTTACGACGTGCGGTTCTAGAAATACATGTACATGCGCCATCATTCTCCGAATTGCACCTGTTTGAACAAGCGATGGTGCGCGCGATAAAATCCGCAAATGCACTTTACGTCTCATACTTATAGCGAATGCACGCGCTTTACGTGCAGCGTGCACACACTGTGAAATCGGAATCAGAGCACTTCTTCTCAGCATTCATTGTTGATTATCAGTACTGTCCATGTTTAGCAAGCATCTCCGACCCTACGCAGCTCAAGAACAAGGAGTACTGTTTATTAGCTTACTAGGCGCATTGATCGAATTTGGTCCCTTACTATTCAGATCCGTCAACTGTTTTCGTCTGCTTTTTGAAGAAAGTCGATGTCAACCTCTCAGCTCAGGCTCAGCGAGACTGGGATATGGACGATGTTGGAGGAGAGGAGTAGATGGGAAGTTCTAGTTGCAGCTCAGCTCAGGATGCATTCTTCTCTCAATCTCCTCGGCTAGCTCCTCTGAGCTGACGCGCTGGTACAGAACTTAGAGCTACGAGGTGCTGGTTTACGGTATATTGACGAGCTGATGAGAGTGAGATGAGGATTCGATATACTTCTTGAAATTAGGACCTGAACTTACAGCTAACTCATTGGATACTCCTGGCATACATTTCTTGTGGAATCATTTTGGATAATTTTATATCTTTTGCAACATAACTCCGATGAACCATCAGCAGTGAAGATGAACACAATAATATTTCTATCTCTGGTCGCAACGGCGACAGCCCTGTCGTGTGGCACCTGCGAACGGGAGAAGTGCCCGACTCTGTCCTGCCAAGGTGGTGTAGTGGATGATGTCTGTGTTTGCTGCAAGGAATGTGCCAAACTTGATGGACAATCTTGTGGAGGACGTTTCAATAAATATGGACAGTGTGATAATGGATTAGTATGTGAACTCATTGTAGCAGTTGGAGATTCATTGAGCTCTGATGCTCAAGGAATATGTCGAGGTAATTTACTAAAGAAATCTTTTTTCCCCTCATTTTTTTGCATTTAAATTTCAGGAAGGTTATTCCAGCTATTTATGCTCCATCTTCCATCAAAATTTCACTGATCAGTTAATTAGACAACTTTAACAATTCTTTGCTTTACTAGTAAAAACAATGAAATCTTGTCTTTGCCAGCTAGATGTAGAATAAATATCTCAAAAAATAAGTTAATACTTCTATAGCTAGTATTTATTTTCAGTTTCATTTGTTTTCACCTCATATTCTTTCTATATTTGACCTAATAATGTACATACTACACATATACTACACATAGCATAATATGCTGATTAATATCATCATAGTTTTGTATGTGTTATTTGCTTTTCATCACTAGCCAGCTTCTCCCTGTAGTTCCATAGCAGGATTGTGACTGATAATTTGTTTAGTTTAGCTTTTAGACCTATGTACATTTATTAATACTTGATTGATTTTGATAACTTATTACAAATTTTCTGCAGTACATTTAGATTCTTCTAGCAGTAAACCTACAGAGGTCAGAGTGACACAGTCCCTGAAAAATTGTAGTTGAACTTGAATATCAATATTTTATAACAACAATACTTTTTTTGGGTGATCTTTTAAAGAGAAGAAAAAAGAGCAGAAACCAAAATGAATTTAAGAGTGTAGAAAGCATTTTCTTCTTCTTCTTGATGAATGACAGCAGTCAACTACTGTACCTGATTATTCTTTCACTTAATGCTACCTGTAGAATAATCACCTAACTCAGTCACAGAGTAACTCACTCAGGTTCAACTACCTGATTATTCTGTCACCTAAATGCTACCTGTAAAATAATAACCTATTAAACTCAGTCACAGAGTAACTCACTCAGGTTCAACTACCTGATTATTCTGTCACTTAATGCTACCTGTAGAATAATCGCCTAACTCAGTCACAGAGTAACTCACTCAGGTTCAGTGTGGCTTTATAAGTTGTTGCTTGAGGTATGGAATGTACATGTATTGGATACAGGCCTAGACATCAAATTTTCTGTATAAAGCATGCTTTAAATGTGAACATTAGAAGTAACTTAGTATTGGGCAAGTTTCAAAAGGAGTTAAGCAATTTTTTTTTGTTAAGGTACAGATAATCTGTTAACTCCTAAATAAATAAAGAAGACAACATAAATTTTTATCCAGCTACTACAGATAACAAGGGTATTGCAAGGTCATGAACTAGATACAGTGTTAGGAGAAATGTATCAATTGTCATTATTAGCTGGCTTCAAACTCCATAAGAAATATACTGTAGCAATAAAATCTAAGTTAGAGGTCAAAATATGAAATACTTGGCATGATGTTTTACAATTCAGTGTACAGAGTGAATAGAATGTTAGGTCCTTGTGTGTTTCTATTGAGATACATGTTTGGGTGGATGCTATAGTATTTAATCTCTCTTTTCTGCAGTTTACATTGTAAAGCTGTACATGTACACTGTATGCTGTACTTCAAAAACAAAAATGTAATTTTGTATCATTACTACTCTTGGATTGGAGTAATTTCAGCTGGTAGTCTGCGAATCTATTGGAATGCATGCATCTACAGGTTTATGTTTCCTTTCAATTGGCTTGCCTTGGAAGTTTGAGAGGGGTGAATTCACTTTGGAGCACAGCATGTACTTAACACAAAGATGTGAATATGACTGAGTGAATAGAGGCATGGACTACCTACTAGTTGTGAATAGAACGTTGATAATCAGAAGGGGCAAAGGGCATTTACTCCATTTACATGCTTGCCTGTTGGCTTAGTTTGACATGGGTGAAGCCAGAGCAGAGCGCTCACATGTGCATTGTAGGCTAGCAATCAATTTAAGATTGAGGAATGCCTTCAAAGTAATTGTTAGGCAATCTGGTCGGTTTCACTATGATGTATGTAGAAGTATTTTTGATATTACCAGTGACTGACTATTGAAGAAATATATCACAAGCTGTACATGTATGTGCATGAATATAAGATGCATTAAAGGAAAAGACCAGTTATGGTCATGCGATTGCATTGTGAAAGAAACGTTGTGGAATCGATCAGAAAAGGTTGATCATCTAGCATCTAGCATCTGCAAGGTTCTGGAATCATCAAAATGATAAGAAATTTGGCCCATTATTCGTAAAGTTACAAGCACTATACACAGAAAGATGTATATGGGACTACCCTATAGCTCTCACAGACCATGAGAGAAACAAATTTACCAAATATATGAATTAGTAGGCGGTTAATTTCGGCATTTTTTGTTATCATCATGTATTAGTAAAACATATTCTTTCACATGATTGGTAATGAGAGCTTCCATTTCATTTTTTGAAATTGGGGCTTCTCCAATACTGGTCTTTACCTTTAATGGAAATATTCTCGTGTTAAAGCCAGAGGAATGCATATATAGACATACTGTACATGTTCATGGGGCTTCATTTTTTGTTTTTACTTAGCAGTAGAGACAGATTCACAGAATAAAGGGAATTGTGTTCCTGATCATCTTTCTTCAAGATATTGTAGATATCTGTGAAGAAATCAGACTGCCAGATGAATAAAAAAATGATTTCCAGAAGAAATGGATTATATTGTAGCAGTATAACTTTTGATGTGTAAACACTGTCCATACAAAATGTATGTACAGCTGTATGACTAATAAATTTGATACAAATATGTGATACTGCAAACATGCTGGTAGATAAATTGCACAGTGTGGAAATGGGCTTGAAATGTTACAGTACAAGTTGCAATTGACTGGGTACACATAGATACAGGTACATAATTGAATCGCCTTGTACATGTGGTAGATACATGTAAGAGGGATACAAGGTCATAAAGAGAATTGACAGCAATGTTTGAAGCAGTTCATTACAAAATGATAGATTATGAAAGTAGAAATTAGATTGTTATCAACAAAGGACAACAATAACTTAAGTGTTTTCAAGTCTGAAATTATGACCAAAAGCCACATTGTGCATTCCATAATTTATTATTATATTCAAACTTGTCTTAGTTTGGACCTCTCTAGAAAGTCCACCTGTCTACACTCCACAGTAAATGTAGTTGCTTTTTCTGTTTCAGTTGAGTACCTTTAAATAGACAGTTTTGACCGAGATCATTATAGACCTGTTTTATAGCATGTAAAGGCAAAACTGATACCCAATACGTTGAAGGCCTATCGTGTGTGGTGTTGTTATATCAGGCAGCAGAACTTTACAATGTGGCTTTAATTAAAAAACATGAAGAACTTGCTTTTTAATAAGATCAGGTGTTAAAAAAAACCATGTGCTCCTAGAAGTTTGGTGAGAAGTTATTAATTATGACGAGGATGCAGCAGTAGATCCTGGGAGCGGATGTGAAACAAGATAATAGAAGGAACTCCTTGCCTGACCCAGAAAGGGTGTAAGATAAGCGTGTTTGAGCCCTTGGTATGGAGGACAGAGTTAATGAGTCTAGTCGACCCCATCTATTATTCATCACATCAGGATCTTTTCTCTCTCAAGGAAAATCTTTGATGTACAATATATTTAAGCTGGATATTACTTAATGAGACATGAAACTTAAATTAAATTAAAAGATCTACCTTTAGGCCTACCGTACATATTTTTATAGGCCTATAGCATGAACTGTGTTTACATGCTGGTACATGTAAGTTTAATGTGGCTTATAAAAGAAAGCTATATAAACTGTTTAATTGTAATCAAATGAAGGAGTTTTACTGTAATTGTGAAATTGTTAATGATGGCTTTCTTTATGATTAAAAAAAAAAAGGCTTACAATTGAAAAAATCCAGTTTTTAAGCACTCTGTATCCAGTGGAAAAAATGTAATATACGTTTCAGTCAACTAAACCCATTTTATAATGACTTGTTATTTCTACACCTTACAAAACTAATTTGCGTATAACAATGATAATATTGGATAAAGCGCACATATCCACCCTACTAGGTGCTCAAAGCGATCCAATATCACCCTGTTTCTGCTAGGCTACCGATTTCGGCGCTCACAGTATTCAAGGAATTCCCTCCTACCGGTACCCATCACCTGGGTGGAGAGTGGCAAATGTAGATAAATGTTTTGCCAAAGGACATTAGTGCTGTGGCAGGACCCTGTGATCCACAGTCCGATGACTAGACCACAACACCTCTACACCTACATGTACATGTAGTACAGTCTGTTGTGAAGGTAGAAGATTATTGACAAAGTGGGTGTGTGGCTTCTTCCTTGTGACAAGTTACACAAGTTGATAAATAAGAGGAAAATCTATCTCCTTCTGCGCAATACGCATTCATTTGATATTGAATCTTTTTATTTAAACAGATACCTGTGTACAGCTGTGTACACATGTGCAACCAAGCTGAAAATTTCATATGAAGATCATATAAGAAGCGAGCATATGTGCAGTGCAATATCGAATGACATATTGATTCTACACATCAATTGTAGTGATCAGTCATACATATTGAAAAGTTAATGAAATGAAATGTTATGTACTGTACAGTACCTGACCAAACACACAATGTATGTTTTACACTGTAAATCTTTACAAGAACTTAAAAAGCATTTCAATACTTAATCATTTTGTAAATGATATCATGACAATATGACATAACAACCATGACATTTTCACCAGTACTGTAATTTTGTTACTAGTTTCAGCACTCTTCTTATTAATTATTATTGATAATTATTATCATTATTAAAATAAAAAAATTCTTCTTTAATATGATTATTGTTGTTACTATCAATTATTGTCATTTTATTTTTTATTTTTTTACTATCACATTAAATTATGCAAATTAATATTAAGAGTAGTTTATAATTTAATAAAAAATACATCATGACATGTACATGTACTTGTATGTATTACCAAAGACCTTTTGTCAGAAATACAGTGTATGAATATCAATTTTGGCTGTAATTAATTTGATAAAAAGCCCCAGTGTGTGGGTTATTCATAAAATGTTCATTTTGCATTTCTTGCAACCAGTGGTACCGGTACGTATCCTTGAGCAGCGCAAGATAGGTTTGGACTCAGGTCTCATTATGACCTAGCAAGGTTTGAAAATGCAGCTTAGAGTACATTTATACAATTATACATTATTGTTTATGTTCATCACAAAATTGCACATTAGACATTTTATTCACGGCCAAATAGACCACATATTTTGTTGAGGATTCAGAATACCCCAGATGCTGTTTACATTTACTTTGTTTGTTTGGTTTCATTTCTTTTTTGAAAAAGATACAAATTCAAAACTCAAATTACAACAACAACAAATACTATAAAATAATAATGATAACAATAAATGAATAAATTAGAGAGGTAATCGTGAGCGGTTAGGCTGGAAAAGGATGGCGGCCTCATAAGACTTAAAGTCTTTTGTTGGTTTATGTGGGTCTATAGCCTAGGTATACACTGTCTCTCAATGACTAGACAAATAATTCAAATTATGGGGCATTAGTATTGATTCTTGTGACTGTAATTAGGGGAAAATGTCATAGAATATATCGGTCACAATGAATCACATTTGAATGTGTTATTCTGGGAACCACATGAATGGATCAATACACATCAACTCTTAGAGTTTTACATTGTATAGCAGATAAATGGGCCTGGTAAATTAGAGTCGTAACATAACAAAGCAGACAAAATTAAGTTAAGTGTGGTATACACGTCAATTGGCACATGTGCATGTTTCAGTAAATGATAGAAAAAGGCACAATCCAAGAACATCAGCTATTGATTATTTGAGATTGAGTCATTTAATTGCAGTGCTTTATGCAGGTTATACATACATACCTGTACATGTAGGCCTGCCGCCTGTGTATGTACATAATGTCATGTACATGGTGCATGTACCGGTACATTCAACTCACCCAGAGTCTTAATATTTTCTGGAAAATGTTGTTGTTTAGAAAGTACATTCATGTAGTCTTGATATATTTTAAAGTTAATCTTTACTTCTAACAGGGTGTATCCTGAGTTATCTTTGAGTTCATAGTCTTTTATTACGTTTTGGTTGTGAGATTGCTTTCAGCACATGGATCAATAATTACCGGTAGTTTTGGGAGGTTATGATCTGTCATGAGACCTGAGAAAGTGGAAATAGACATTTGTAATATTAACCTTTCCACAATGTGATGTGGGGCTTGAATTTTAAGTGCTGAACTATTCATTGAAAAAGAGAGAAATAATCTTGACAATCTATTTGAATTTATTGATTAAAGGTTGTTATTGATGCGATCTATTGATCTTACCTCCTATAAAGAGTGCCTCATCTTCAATAGACTGCTCATTTGCCTGTTTGTAAACCTGAAAAACTGATGATGATAGAGTAGAGTTGTGCCCAAGTGATACAATTTCTCACAAGGTCTGTTATTGGATAATAGACCTGTACAAATCCCTATCAAACATTTGTGGTTCATAACAATAAAGCTGTACCCATGGTATGTAGTTGCACAGGCAGTGTACTGTATAGGCTGGGTAATTAGGCTTCACTGATGCAGATGAGAATAGTGAGAGGTGTCATCAAAAAGGCTGCTTTCATTGTGACTATGAGACTATGAGACTAAACAAGGATGAACATGAATGTTGACTAATCTTTGTGCACAACAAACAGGAGAAATTTGAATGACATGGCATGTAACATAGCGAATTGCCCATTGGAGATTATTTGTCGGTCAACAAAACTTTTTTGAAATATTATTGAATTGTAACCTTCCTTTCAAGTGGATTTATTATGAAGATAAAGAAAATTACTGTATATCTTTGGTGGTTATGGTGACCCCACCACCGTACTTTTCATTCACAATTAAACATATTTATTGTATCATGAATGGGCCACTACTCACAGTCACAATCAAGTTCAGTGGTTTTCTTGTCTTTTTTTGTCACTGGTTTGATGTCTTCTTCCATTGTTTATATCTCTTGTAATCTAGATGTAGAGAAGAGAGACTCTGATGCAACCGGCTCATTCGCTGAGTCCTCACAAGACAGTCAAGACTCTATTTACATCCTGGAATGTGAAATCAAGTCCTTCTCAGGTTGCAACTTAGTCACTGAAAAGTGTGCCTGCAGTGAGGATGTCCGAACCTGCATCAATCCCTTCCAGTTTGCTGGACTGGATGAGTGTCGTCAAGTGGTGCGTGTCCAGAATGGATCCATTACTCCAGGTAAGATTCAGGCATTACTCAAGAGTGCTTGAGTGTGAGGAGGTGTTGGTTGTGATTGTGGGTTATGTTTGCATCCCTACAATGTGACTTTCAATTGATTGTGTACAGGTGAACGAATGTCGGATGTTGTGCCAAGTAGTTACTTCTTGGTTGTGCTGATGATCACTGGTGGTTAGGACATTCTGAGGGCCAAACAAGTAAGACAACACAATGTATGTGAAGTGCCTGGCTATGACTCTAGTATGAGTGGGATGTCCTGTGTACTATCCATGAGCCTTATATTTCTGTCCATACATCATCATGTATCCTAATGCATCAGACATGTAGAAAGTAGTTTTGTACAATGTAGGCCAAGACAAATTGTTGATTGGAAATGATTAGTAACGACGAGTCTTGTGTGTGTTTGTTGGTATACTTGGGCATATTTGTTGCATGAAGGCTCTAGTCCTAGACTCCTGGAGCTTCTTAAAGGTAAAGACCAGAATTGGAAACGCCCCAATTTCAACAAATGAAATGGAAGCTCTCATTACCAATCATGTTAAAGAATATGTTTTGACTAATACATGATGATAAAAAATTTGCCAGGAAACGGCCTACTTATTCATATATTTGGTAAATTTGTTTCTCTCATGGTCTGTGAGATATATAGGGTAGTCCCATATACATCTTTCTGTGTATAGTGATTGTAACTTTACGAAGAATGGGCCAAATTTCTTATCATTTTGATGATTCCAGAACCTTGCAGGTGCTAGATGATCAACCTTTTCTGATCGATTCCACAACGTTTCTTTTACAATTATGCAATCGCATGACCATAACTGGTCTTTACCTTTAATACTGATCATTAGAATGGTGTGACATGGATAACATCTATTAGACGAGGTGATGTGTTGGTCAATGTCCATTTAATGTAGGTGCATTCTTGTGTTGTACTGCTTGAAGTGGAAAATTAAAATATATCCATGCTGTACATAACAAGCTTCTGTAGGTGCTGTTCATTTTGTAATAGGTACAGAGATGTTAGACCTGTGATGTTTACCAAATGCAGGGGGCAGGTCTTCCGGTCGGTCGTTGGATGTGTGATTGTTATAGGGCGCGTTTATCTAGGCTTGCCGCTAGATATGTACATATCGAACCCCACTATCGAACCCCACTATCAAACCCCACTATACGATCGTGATTCACGGGATGTCGCATTTATCTACACTTCACGATTCACGATAAAGGCCTTGTCTCTTCGCAGCTGCTCAGCGCCGTTTGACCCGGGAAGCAGACAGTTTGTTTGAGGTCAACTACACACACATGCTTGTACACAGCACATGGCACGCACTAGCCTCCGAACCGGCAATTAACCGTGGGAGGTCCGATTTGTATGTGAGGTACAAAACAGCTTTGCGTTTATCAAGCTCTCAGAAAACGTGATTCTGGCTGTATGTCACATTCAAAACGCACCTTTTTGCGTCTTTAGATATGGGCATATCTACATGTACATGTAAAGACGTTTGAAAAAGGCTTTGCGTTTATCTACAACTAAATTTGCCAGAAAGACGTTTGAGAAACCTGATTCTAGCCAAAAATTTCCTAGATAAACGCAACCATAGATTCTCTGAAGATCCTCAATAAATGTGTCAAGTTGGCCAACTATTCCATTGTCTGGAATGTTTACATCAGTATGGATGAGTAGAGAACAGTGAGCTGGTAGTGTAGCAAGATATTTCTATCCAATATCATAGTTTCTTGGGAGGATAAGAGCAAGAATGACTTCTTGGTAAGAGTGAAGGAAAATAAAATCAACGGTGAATTTTTGAGTATTTTTGCAATAGATGTCACAAAGAAAGAAACATTTGTTTTGTGGAACATCAACATGTTTTCTTTGAGTCACTTTTATCTTGTTTTGCATCCACTTTAGTCAGACTATTCTTTAGTTAATGAATGGTTTGACATGAGTACTGGAGGATCACTATACTGACCATTGGTTAACATTCCAGTCTCACTTTGCCCAGGGACATACATCATCCTTTGTTTGAATAGCATTTCAGACAAGACAGCTAGAAGTAGAACGCTTTATTTGGGGCTTGTTTTGATTGGCAGTAAAGATGAGCTTTTCTTTGACTGTCTAAAAAGAAAGACCAAGGGATCAGAGTGAGTGTTTGTCAGATTGAGGAGAGACCCTCTCCAAAACTACAGGAGGATTTTTTCTATTCATAATAAATGATTTTTGCAAACAATTACATTGGTTACTGTATTTTCTTTCTGAAATCATTATCCGTACTGACCTTTTGTTTGCTGTGTGACAAGATTTTACAAAGTGACGTAAAGGCCCTTTTAGCCATTTAATCAGCTTGGAACAATTTTCCGGTATTGCTTCACTGAAATATTAGTGTAAACAAATTTGAGCGATATATAGCATGTCTTAAAAGGAAAGTTGAGTTCTGTTGCAGAGGGTGCTACACAAAATAATTTTTTGTGAGATAATGAAAAACTGAGTGTCAAATTTGAAAGAAAATATAGTTTTAATGACAGAATTATCTTTGTTTGATCAATATCGGTTCAGAGACGGCTGAAATATCCATAAATATAAAGCTTTTTAATACTTGAGTACCACCACAAATATTGAATAATTTGAACCAGCCATTGAAAGCCGTTGGAAAAACACAATAGCGCCTTTTATGTTGTAATTCGACCAATGACGATATTGTTTTTTTTTCTTTCTTGGCTTTTTTGGCTTTTGGCTATTCTTTTGAGTACTTAAAGGCAGTTACTGTATTGTCGTGAATGGTTGAAGGTGGGAAGGTTAAAAATTTACATTAGATACCCAGTCCACAATGAGATTCTCTTGACAGGAAGTGGATGCATCCATGATGCTTATCTATCAATACATCTTCATTGAGCTGCACTCATGCTCATGGGCTACATCAATAGAATATCAATGATGGATGAAAAGATCCTTGGGATACACCCATTATTTCACAATTGTTGGGTATACTGTGGCTATAACAACTTCACAAGGCTCATTGAGGAAACACAATCCCTCAATTAATAACTGCTCAAGAAGAAGCAAGAAAAGCGTAAACCATGCATTAGTTCTGCTCAATCAGCCCATAGCTTCACCACCTTTCTTGAAAGCACAAAAGGTTCTTTCAGGGTGACGGGCCAATGACAAGACTGCTCACAGTTCAATGGGATACAATCCCCTAGACACTCCATATCCATAAAACTTAATTTACGTATTTGGAAAAAGTCCATAAAACCACAACAAATATTTCTGTAATCCATGCGGACAGAAAATTGTTGAACAAATTCAGGTCATTATTTTGTGCCATTGCCAATAAATAGAGAAGTAAGCATCAATAAGAAATATCGGCTTCCTAAACTGTATTTCCCAACCGTAGTGGTTTTGTGTCATTTTGATAGAGGAAGAACTCAAACCACAGGGGAGGGTACCAAATATTGCTCACTACTGCCCTGCCACTAACAGTTGCATCCATGTTTTGTTTATGACTTAAATGTGAGAGATAACTTTTTGATATTTCCTTCATTCATTTGTGTGTATATAATTTCAAGCTTTGGGGACCATATGCACACTTGGTTGTGTTTCAGGAGATGACATTTCTCTCCGGTCCTGTCATCATCGGTTGCTACGGGTATCCATTATCATCAGGACATCTGTATTTTATTTTCAAGATGGGAGGAGCAGTGCAACAATAAACTGATGATGTAGCAGGCAGAGTGGCGACCCATTCAAAATGAGGGTGCAGAAAGAGAAAAAAGAACAGGGGGTGTTTCACATAGACTAAGATCGACTTTAGTCGGAATTGAACTACGGCAGGCAATTTATGCCCTTAAAAAGTCTTGAACCAGATGTAAAATAAGAGAGAAAAAAACATTAAAAATAAAGTGCTTTAGATAATGTTTTTTCCTTCAATAATAAACTAAAACAAAATGTAAATTCTGTATATTTGTGACGTCCCTTGAGAGACCAATGGTGAGAGCAACCAGTGGCATTAATGGCCTGCCATAGTTCAAG
>BEXV01000698.1:117033-129469 GCA_003118195.1 Hemicentrotus pulcherrimus
CATGGTCTACCATACCTCATGTGAGTCAGTAGGTCCATGGACAGATTGATACCAGGGATTCGTAGTAGGTCCATGGTCTACCATACCTCATGTGAGTCAGTAGGTCCATGGACAGATTGATACCAGGGATTTGTAGTAGGTCCATGGTCTACCATACCTCATGTGAGTCAGTAGGTCCATAGACAGATTGATACCAGGGATTCATAGTAGGTCTATGGTCTACTATACCTCATCTGAGTCAACAAAGTCCTTTACTCAATTTCTGAATCAATTGTTTTTTAAGATTTTAGGCCTTGCCAACATAATTTTCTTGAACTTTATTTGAGGACTAGTCTTGGGATTACAGAGTTGATATACATGGAGAGAGTTTTTCTCTGTAAAAATTTCCGTCTAGATTTATGGTACTTGAAATAAACGGTGAGTCACATCAGTTTATTCTCTAATTACAGTTAGAAAAATTGTTCTTTTGCACTCTCAGGCAATTTTTTTTTTTATTTGCTGCTTTTTTATTAGTTGCAACCAAAATATTACTTCTTGATTGATTTATTACAATCAGAATTTGTAAGAATGAAAAAGTGATCCATACACTACATCAATAGTTTGGGTAGAACGTCTGATAAGATCAATTTGAAAGAGAGAGAGAGAGAGAGAGAGAGAGAGAGATTGTTTTCTTTTTCCAGCAACTATACACTAGTAGGAAACATGTTATTGGAGTATGTAAGAGGTGAACTCTAACATGGACCATGTATATTGGTGTTTCCAAAACATTGCCTATGGGGAAGATAATTATAGGACATAACAATTAGGTTCTGATCAGGTAATTGAGTTAAGGTCTTTCAAAGGGTAAGCTCAATCAGCCACTTAAACCTAATGATTGCCTTCTGATTAGGAACTATTTAGACTGAGAAATGATAAAGGATTAGGAGCCAGGAGGACTAGAGGGTAATGTTGTTCTTGGATCACCCCTTGTTCATTCCTCAATTTCTGCCTTGTTTGGATTCTCTGACATTTGTGAGCCTGGGAACCCCAAGCAAGATCAAATGTTGTTACATTATTTTTTAAAGAGAAAACCCCCTTTTCAAGTTTTTGTGCATGATTACTCTCTTCTTGATCTTGTGAAATGTTTTATTTTTTTATTTTTACAACAGGCGACATGCAGGAGGAAGAGAGAGAGAGAGAGAGAGAGAGAGAGAGTGGGAGAGAAAAAGAGTGGGAGAGAGAGAGAGAGAGAGAGAGAAAGAACGAGAAAGAGTGGGTAAAAAGGGGTATGCCTTTGTGCTTCAATTGAGATGAAGAAAATGCACAGTATTCATTAGTTAAACAGGTTTGCAAACTTTTCACCCTTTTATCCACCACTGAGCTTAAAATAAGTGCAATACAGCTCGACTTCATTTGTATGCAGTAGTTTTCTTCATTGGGACAACCCACGTTTCAAGTACCAGCAGCACTTAAGTATCTCATCTATGGGTCATAGACCTGAATATACATTTTGTTAGAAGAATCCTTTCCCAAATTCCACAACAACACATGCTCTTTTGTGACTTTAAAATGAAACCTCTTTTCAGTTGGAGCATTACCATTGATTTCACATGAGACAAAAATAAAAAGCACAGATACAAACAGTGTAGAGCAGGATTCATGAGTAACACCAAGGGTGATGTATGAAAGAATGACCCTCTGCAGGACAGGTCTACACCTATTGAGGGGCATAAACATTCTTTCATCTTTACTCACTAGATTTCAAACCCTGAACTTCTCAAATTGGAAATCTTGGTATGCAGGCAGGCATGTAGCTAATTACTTCATATGTTAGCCTGGAAATAGTGAGGATTTTTGGGGGGTAAGAGTGAGGCATGTTATTGTAGCACCATACTGAGTTGTAAGAAGAGGACAAGTAGATATTTCCATTGCTGTTTTGCAGGGTACTGTCTCATGAACCCATCAGTAGAACTATTTCACTCACATCTCATTGGAATGTGTGTTAACCTTAAAGTGACTCGATAACATTGTTGAAGGTTGATGGAAAAACTGCGTAATTTTTGTATGATATGTTACTTGTACTGTACTAACCCTCTAGCATGCAAATAATGCTGAAAAAATTTCTCAAACCACAAAGATATCTATGGTTTGCTTTGAAGGCGTCACTGGTCAATACACTCTAACAGTAAATTCTCCTAACCATTTTTGAATTTTCCCAACTGTTTTCATGAAAATAAGACAAAAGACAGGCTTTTAAAAATCTGTCAACACTTAAATGTTTTAAATGGTTTATAGAGCCAATGCATAGCTTTGTGACGATTTACATTCATGTAAAATGTAATTAAATTGTAATAATATAGTTGGGAGTATTAAAGAATCGATCAGATCAGTTTTCTCCAATTTTTATCACTAATAAAGGTCTGTTTTCACTCAGACTTTCAGATTATCTTTAATTGTACATCTAGCATTGAAGTCACTACCTAAGCACCATTTTCTCTCATCTACACAATGTTACCAAGTCCCTTTAATACATATGTTTCGTTGTTTTTTTTTGCGAACTTGTACTTATGATGGTTTTGTGAAATGCTGCCCAGATGAATGTGGGTAGTATTTCAAAGTAAAAGGCCTATAGCATTCACACTGCAGAGGCATCAGACTGTATGTTGTCAATATATCTGTAGTAATGGTAACAAAATAATCTTCAAAATTAAAAAAAAAATTCCAATGTCCAATTGTATTTAGTTGATGATTTATTATGACGATGGCATGCATGGATTAATAACACTGTGCCTTTCAGGAAAATATGTGGCAAAAAATATGAGAAAGCCCATTGTGCATATTATGATCACGTTGAAATACTGAATGACTGTTACATTCAGTTTCAATTAAATTTAAATTCTTATAATTTTTTGGAGTGCCATGCCAAAAGTAAATACTCCATATAAAGCGAAAGCGTAGCAACGGTAGCAACAGTAGCAACAGTATGCCACATGAGTAGATCTGCATGACTACAAGCGTGAGCTTCAGATACATGTATGAGTCTAATCAATTCTTCTCAAATATTGAAGGGCATCTTTAATGATGAGTTAGTGCACTAATTGGTCAAATAGCAGGGATTTGTTTACGAACAGTCCCACGTTTGGTAAGATAGAACAAATATCCTAATATAAAATGTTGAAAACAGTATAATATTATTAGCTTGAGCTAGAAGTGATTCTGCTAATGTGCCTAGGTGAGAATTAATGGACTATATTCAAAACGTGGTATAATGGAAACAGGCCTACTTTGTATTGTCCTGGTGACCTTTTGATGTTGTTGTAGAAAGTGCAGATTTTATCCTGAGATTAGCTCAGTAGAATTGTAAATAGTGAAAACTTCCTCATCTATCCTCATCTGCTTGTTGTTCAGAAAGCTAAATTTATTCTCACTTCACGAGCTGGTGGAATACACTATTTTGAAATTGGCCAACTCGACATTGAATTCCAATTTCTAGATCATGGTTTAATCCCTGGCCCTTAGCTATTTTCAAGTCATATTTCTTGTTAACTTCTCATGGGTGACTATTTGCTTGCTTAGTCCTTCAGATTTGGACACTGTTGACTGGGAACACAATGTTCAAATCAGATAAATCCCCCTGGTAGGCATTTAAGGGAGTACAATTTTCATGTTTTTGACACGCTGGTAGAACGTTTGTTATGTCTTTCTATGTCAAAGTCGTTTTACTCCCCTTTTTGTAGGTGCTTGCAAAAGGTGACAAAATATTGTGCTTTCTGCTTTGGAGAGAGGTCATATAAAATATGATTTAGGCACACATGTTGTAAATTTGCTAGCAGCAATATTTTCCATTAAGGAGAAATGAGTGATGGTTTGATAACAAATTTGAAAACTTTATGTCAATGCCAAAATTGTTTGAGATGCATTCAAGTACAGAAGTCAAGCAAGTACAGAAGTCAAGAAAGTACATCAAGAATTTATTAGGAGGTTATTGATGCATTTGAATATTTTTATGATGAAATAATTGATATTAACAAGAAAAGAAAAGAAATTCAAATGAATAGTAGAAAAGTGTCAATTCTGGTGATCTTACAGTTTGAATTAGAAATGTATTACAGACTTTAGTTGTAGATATGCTTTTGAAGCATGACATGTCTGTCAGAGAGATTTTTCTTTATTCAATCAATTCCAGAAATTAAAGTTGCAAAATATTGACTATACCAACTAATGCGTGTCACTTTTGTGTTCTTAAGGAACAGTAATTGTCATGGTTAATTGAAATGGGACGTCATATATATTATGATATATGAATTAAAAGAAGGTATTTGAAAATATTAGTAATTTGTGTTCCATGACACGTGTTTGCTTGTCATGTTATGAATATTTTCTTTTGGTTACACCTGTCTAACTTTAAAGGATTGATGGCACAAATAGAAGATTTGGGGAGTATTTAGGAAATCTGGTAAATTTAAGCAGTCCTTTTGTATTTATTGAATACAAAAAACGTATAGTGGTGAATTTGTATAACTTCAAAGAAAGATATTGTATTGGAAGATTTTTATATTATTGCTTTGGTTTCATTTTTAAGTGGAATAAGCAACATGAAATGCTTGATGAATTACATCATGCAATTGCTTTTACTATCAAAAGAAACTGTTATATTCAGAGTCAATCTACCATCTTCATGCTATTTGTGTGCAGCAGCTAAATAATTTGACACCAGTTGTACTGTATATTGGTCAACAGTATCTTTGAATCTGGATTCATGATATGTGATTTTTTCTTCAGTAGGCCTGTCTTCAGTAGGCCTGTCCTCATCAGCCCGCAGTTGCAATTAGCGGGATATTTGGTCGAGAAAAAATCCTGAGAAATCTTGGTCTTGTTTCCAAAATAACCTGCTATTTGCTCCCGCCCGAGCTAATTTGTGATGAGCGTATTCGTCTGGTAAAGACGCAATTTTGAGCTTCAGGATAATAACCCGAGTCAGAAAACAGCGGGTTATTTGGCAAACTTGAGCTGATGAGGACAGGCCTAGTGGGTCATGAGTTTTTCATCCTATTTACCGACTATTCCTTTGAGTGAATCTTCTCTATATACATGTAGGTTCTCATGAGGCATGACTCCTCTTTACCATCTTCCATCGATAATACTTCAATCATATTTGCTCACTTCACTGTTAGTGCCCATGCATGCATGATCAAGAAATACCAAATTTAGTTTTCAAAAGAGAATTCCAGTACCTAACTGTAAATATTGACTTTGAAGTGTGGAATATGACAGTGCATGTATGCAGAGCTTTCTCTCCTCGGCTATCATAATTTACCCTACAATTATGACAGCATTGCTATGCATCTACATATGTAGATTGATTTAATAGTGATTAGGAGTACTACCTTTCCTTGCATTATTATTTGACTTACTTTATTTTCTTGATGTGTTGATGATTCTCAAGTAATTTTGAAGATTCCCAAATATGTAATAGTGCTACGTGATAATAGTGAAGTAGCTTCAAATATTAACATAAATAATTAGGCTTTGAATGGCACTCCTAAACCCTTTTCATAATATGGCCATAAAAACTAGATTGAATAATATACCATGTTTGGTTTTCGATTAATGTCAATGTGCCATTGACAATTTGGCACATGAGATTTATTTCTTTTTGGGGGTAAATAAAATGCCAATAGTAGAGAACTTTCATCAATGAAATAATGAGTCAAAGCTTTGAAAAATGAAATATAAAGTGTTATGAATTCAAAAGATATAAACTATTTAAAGATCATGAAAACTTTATATGAAAGGGAAAAGCAATGAAGGAATTGACCTATGGCTCTAAATACTTACACATTATTAAATTTTGTATATGTGTCAAGTTATATAAATTAGTTTTGTTGTCTGTATCAGGCGACTTGGCTATCAGAAGCTCTTGGTATTTTATATTTTATCTCTTTTGTAATCAGCAGATTGGCTCCAGACTGGTTATTTCCAACCACTTCAACATCAGACAGTATTAAAGATATCTACTCTTGTCATCTAGGACTTATTAAATCAATACTTTTATTGCTTATAGATTCAATATTTGCCCTTGAAAAGCTAATTCCAGTGGTGCCAGCAGCATATCTGAGATAATGAAAATGAATTCATATATTCTTCAAGAAATAAAATTGCGTGGTTTTTGTTTTAATGCTGTCACAATGGATTGTGGGTATGAGATATGATTTATCTCACAAGGTAAATTAGGATTAGGATTTGTAAGCAATAGAGAGGTATTTTAATGAGGTGGGTCAAACATCTCATTGGAGCAAGAAACTTGTGGTCGAGTGGATACATCGCTGGACTGTCGATCGCAAGGTCCGCAGTTCGAGTCCCGCCACAGCACTAATGTCCTTCGGCAAACATTGATCTACATTTGCCACACTCAACCCAGGTGATGTAAATGGGTACCTGGCAGGAATTAATTCCTTGAAATGCTGGAGCGCTGTATAAACAGTTGCTAGGCTAAAGCCGGGGTAATAATAAATATGCCTCGGAATAGAATTATCTAGATAGATGGCGCTATAGAAATGCCTATGATTATTATTATTATATGATCAGAGTGTTTGTGAATTTGTTCTGTGATTGCAGGTACTCCTACGTTTAGCAATCCAAAATAATAACTCCTTCTTTAGCATGGCTGCCACCTATAGCGCTCCAGCATTTCAAGGAATTAATTCCTGCCAGGTACCCTTTTACCACACCTGGGTAGAGTATGGCAAATGTAGATTAATGTCTTGCCAAAGGACGTGAGTGCGACAACAGGGATTCGAACCCTGAACCTTGTAGTTCACAGTTCAGAGACTAATCTACCGGACCACAACATCTCTGCTAAGTGTAAACTTTGACTGACTCTAGAGAGGAGTCAGTCAAAGAGAGAATGAGGAGGGAGACAGTCTGGTCTTGTGCACATTACCTCTCTGTTGGATCTCATTACAAGTCTATAACCTCAACAATATCTACACCTGTTCTCTTGCATCTCAGCAATGAACTCTATTAAATGCTTTCTACTCAAAATAGCAAGGCTGTAGATGGTTTGTATATGATGGAGGGTTCAGGACTCGTTTATTCCCCTAAAGTTAAAAATACTGGAAAAGTGTGACTGCATGTAACATTTTTTCTTCTGCATTTTTTAGGCTTAATATGAAAGATCTATAGACATACTGTACAGTAAAAAAAACATAAATATTGAAGGTTATAGATGAGTAGGGAGCATGACAGTGAAAGAATGAGAAAGGAAGACAATAAAATAAAGAGAGAAGGAGGAGGACGGAGAGTGAGAAGGAGGGGGCGAGCAAGGGGAAAAAAGATAGAGAAAGAGACGGACAGAAAGACAGAAAGGAGGCAAATTAAGTGTACCTTGCTTTGCGCATGTCTAATATTTGACCTCTGACTTTGTTGCACTTATTTTGCGCCATTTTTAAACCATGGGTTATGTAAATGAAGATTTAAACAATGGGTTCAATTTAAACCTCCTTTGTGAATTTGGGCCAGTGTAGAGGCAGGCACCTACACAAACACATAGAAGAGGCAACAAAAATGGAAATGCTGATATTATTTTCGAGTGAAACTAAAAGGTAACCTTATTATCAATAATACACTCCATCTTGCATTGACAAATTCAGTCATCATCTCCATTTTTGTAAAGGATTTAGTTAATAGAATTATATGCTTTTCATAAAAACTTGTTCTCCCAGATATTATGTACAGAATAGGACACAATTGTGACTAATTGACAGATGATCACCAGAGTGTATCATCAAAGTGCTCAGTGGATTGTAACATGCAATCATCCAGATATACCTGATCTACCATGTCATTTGAAACTACCTGTTGTACCCCTCATTCTGTTGTATGTATTCACAGTTTCACAACTCTACATATATTCCAACCTTTGAGCATTCATTACTGGAGATAGGGTTATTGTTGATGATTTCTATTGAGGTTGTTCCAGATTCACCTGTTTCATAGTAGTTCGCAGGTCTAAGTACAATTGTAAATGATTTAAAGTTTTGATTTTATATTTCTTCATTGTATCGTTCTGCACAAGGTTGTAATGAAATAAGTGTTGTAACATGGAGTAAACTGCAGGAGCCACTGCACACAATGAAACCATAGACATTGTCACTTTGCCAAAGATATGATAAGAGGCAGACCAAAGACCGACAAAGTATTTTAGGGAAAAAAGGCCAATAACCTTCTTTATTATTATGGTGCATTTATGGGGCGTGTGTTGGTAAAAGGTGTAGTTGGATCATTAATTTGATACATTAGTAAGAACACAACCATTTGGGAAGCTGTTGTATATTTTTTAACAGCTTTGCCTCATTCTCATTTTTAAAGCATTAAGCAAATAATGACTAAATCACCATTTGGAATTTTCAAGAAGATTTTGTACGATAGATTCAAATAAAACTGGAATTTCCTGCAGTTTATCTTCTGGGAAAACTCCATTTCACAAAGATAATCTGATTGGTGCCAGAAGGCCATATACTGTAAGACAGAGTTACTGCCCTGCTGGTTTCAACCAGACAACATTTCAAATGGAAATTGGTAACAAAGCACTTGATCAAACCAGAATATAATGAGGATGAAACCATACCTACCAAGGTCATCAACATGGGATTAACGGAAACAAGACCTCATAAATCTCCTTACAAACTTTTCTCATTTCCTACAATTTCAGTCATCATAGGTACTCCATTTTCAATGCACAGGACCCTGCCCCTCCCCCGAAGGAAATCAAAAGGATAACCGTCAACGTTAATAGCTTGCATGCAATATTTTGCAGCATTCTGAATTTAGATGACATCCAATCTCCATAAATTGTATGTCATTGCTGTGCAAGCAGGCAGTATTGAATGTTTGTCAATACATCATACCAGGTAGCATGTGATGAGATAAGCTTATCTTACTATTATTATTAACCCTTTTTTATTACTGAATATGATATTACTCTAAATCAATTGAAAATGTTGTTTAGATAAAATATCTTCTTCAATTGGCTAATATTCTAACTATAAATACACCAGTTGGGAATGGAGCAGAAATCACTATTGAATGCTTGTCATATTTTCTCTTAAAATACTCATTTTGGAAATTTGTTTTGAAATAATTATTTTTTTGTTTGTGGATAAGAAATTTCCTTCCTTATGGGTGGCCAATTTGGTGGAAAGATGCTATGCATCTAGCTATACATGTAGGTGTGCAAATGCTATTCTATTTGTTAATACCTTGTATTTTACTATAGAGAATGCTTTTGAAGTACCGGTAGACTAAGTTATGTTCTCGTCTCCTAGAGAGAAGCACTATCTCTCTACTAGAATGTTTGCCATTGAAATACAGATTTGGGAGTCTTATAATCATCTTTCTTCCCTGCTCATCCACATACAGATTTGACCTTTTCATATTTTGAAAACCATATTATGACAGCGTTTCCACACACAAAACAATTTATCCCAAAACACTATAACGAAACATTGTTGTATAAAGAATCATAGTATAAATTCCAGGGTGTCCACACACACAAGAAAGTAATCCAGAAACTCTACAGCGAAACGTCGTAGATCACTCTATAAAGGAACAGTGCCCATCCAAAGGCATATCTTATATCATCGATCGAAACCTAGACTTTGATTTGTTTATAAACAGAACAAAATTGTAAAAATTTGTATAACTGTATTTCAAGTATGTCCTGCTTTTTAAAATCTTGTCATATTTTGACACTCTATGGTGTATGTCTTTGCGGGAAGAAACGAAGAAGGAATATTTGTGAAGATACTTCTTTCTTTGAATTCTGATGGAACCCTTTTTTGAAGAATTATTGCATTTGTGATTTTCCTCGACCTTACATGTATATCTTCATTATACTTTCTCATAAATCCTGCCTTCTGCGTGATCTCTGCTTGGTTTATTTATGATGAAGAGATGCTGTTCTTTAATGGAAATCAGATCTGCCTATGCCCCTAGGGCAGAGTTGATATGAGAGAAATCCTATTTTATTTTATGAACCATGAATAAGTAGTTTGAGCTATGATAACAACAATATTTTGGTTTGCCAGGTAGTCAGACAGTCTGTGGAGTCCATAGTCAATATTGGCATTTTGATAACGTTGTCTATATGAAGGGGAACAATGTCATGTGCAGGAAAGGCTTGCCCTTTGACCTGTGAAATATTCCTGGTAACTGCTGTGCTGTGACCTTTGACCCCGCATAAAACGCAGTTCCTTGAATAATAGAGCAAGGTAGAGGAAGAGGCATGCACTGCATTTTGCTGAGCCAACATTTTATGCTTTAAATCAAAACTTATGTATGAATTTGAAAAGGAATGAGTAAGAAAATACTAGTAAAGCTGCCAACGACTGGTTAGATTCTTAAGAAATTTTGAAACCACTTAAAGTTTCCATGACTTCAAGTTCAAACAAAGAATTCAGTTAATCAGGAATTGACAGTATAAAGACATTTTGTATTTGTTGAACACAAAAATGAATCACAATTTAACATTTCACCATTCTATCCACCTTCTAGAAATACGGTTAAATATTAAAAAAACACTTTTGTGTCCATGATTTTTTTTGGTGGTGAATTTAACAATTCATGAAAGCTTTATGAATTATAATGACACAACAATTTTTTTCTCCTTATTAGCAAAATCTGTTTAGCTGTGAAAATCACTGTTGTTTACAGTTAACAGAATGGTCATTTTGTAGATCTATTCAGTTTTAAAGTAGACTCAGCCCAGTCCCAGAGATTATCATTAAGAATTGTATCAGTGTAAGTCTCACAAAATGTAAATTTATTTTAGTGGATTCTTGGACAAGGTCTTAAAGGAGTGATCTTTATGTCTACCAACTTAGGTCTAGATATTAATAATCTATTAGTTATAAAATCTATCTTGAGAAGCATCATGGTGCTAGCTACTCTTTGTATCAATAAACTCCCTCACAGTAGGGCTGCATCAATGGCAACTCTCTAGGAAGTGAATGGTTTGTGAAACACTCTTAGTATGATTGATTGCACTTATTGTGGAATCATTACGTAGATACATCTGCCAGACATGGCATGCTGCTATAAGTATGCCTGTCATCTATACCAGCAGACACTATAGATGATCTGCAGAATGTTGGTTTACTGTGATAACGATGATTGACAATACAAACCTATTAGAAACAGTTATGAGATAATGAGATAGTGGGTAGATAGGTACTGTGTAGATAGGGAACATGGATGAGGGGATTTTCATAGTGAGAGATTGGGTGGGAGGACCGGGGAGGACCGAGGATGAGAGAAGTAGTAGGATGGGGACCAGTTGATAAATCTTGTCATTGGGGACATGGAGAAATGAAAGATGAAAGGTAGACGGAGGAGAATAGTGGAAGGGGTGATGGAGAAGAGAGTGATATTAGGTATATTGAGGAGAGGGAGAAGAAAACAGATGGGATTCAGAATAGGAAGATGGAGGATATGGACATGTAAGAGGGAGAGGGGGAGAAAGTCGAGATTAAGGAGGGGGAAGAGAGGGGAGAAAGGTGAGATTAAGGAGGGGGAAGAGAGGGGAGAAAGGTGAGATTAAGGAGGGGGAGAAAGGGAAATATGTACATGTATATAGGGGGCAATGGGAAAGGTAGTGCTTGAGGAAGAGGGGTTTGAGGAGGGAGAATCAAGGGGAGGATGGATGGAGATGAGGGAGATTGGAGAGGAGGAAGGGAAGGAGGAAGGGAAGGATAGATCAGAATATAGAATGTATAATTATTTTATGGCTCTATTCTTACAAAATTCATATACATGTACAATTAAGAGACACAGAGGTTAGGATGAATATGATAGGAAGTAAGTAATGTTGGGATTTATGAGAATTGGAGAAACAAAACAAAAGAGAGAGAGGGAGAGAGAGAGAAGGGGCGCATGGTTGGAGGAAGGAATAAGTCAAATTAGGGAATTCATTAAAATAGAGTCCATTGAGAAAGAATGGGATAGTATTGTGGCTGGCAGATAGACTGTAGAACAAGTAGTCCATAATTATCTTGTTTATCTATTGTGAGGTTAGATCTGTTTATGATGTCTGTCTGTCTGTCTCCTCATGGCAAATTAGAGATAGCCACAAGAGTGATTGACAATCCGAGGGACAGATAACTTCATACTTCAGTTGGATCATAATTATGTGATAAAACATTTTTACATTAGTAATAATAATGGATGATTTATTTATCAGGTGGGCTGTATCTAATACAGACCACCTTATAATTTTGTTAAAATTGCCTTTATTATTATTATTTATTATTTATTTTTCTTATTTCGACCCACTTTTTTGTGGACAAGATAATTTGAAAATGGCTCAATCGAATATCTTAAAATTTGGCACACATATGTATAGGCATATGTAGAAATCAAAATAACGTTTTCAACCTTGACCTTGACTGATGACGTCATC
>BEXV01000698.1:130155-156777 GCA_003118195.1 Hemicentrotus pulcherrimus
CAAAGTTCAGTTTGACCAGCCCACCTATACTTGTTCCAAACAAGTATTATATGTCTAGTTTATTTATTTATTTATTTATTTATTTATTTATTCATTTACTTATTTACTTAGTTGTTTATTTAACCACTCATTTATTGATGCATTTATTTTATCTATTAGTTTATTTATTTGTTATGACATGTATTTAATATACTAATACTTATTCTTATACTTGTAATTATTATTATTACTATAGTACTACTACTGTTATGGTCATTATCATTAATATTATTAGAATTTAGTTCAATGATTTTTTAAAATGAAATTGGATAGTTTATATTATGTGAGGAAAAGTTTATATTGATAGCAGAATTCTGAATGAATAATAAACAAATTTAGAAAAATAAAAAGTTTAAAGGCAAAACAGAGGGGAAAAAAATGCTTAAGTGAAGAACTTACTTCTGTTTTTCTGTATGTGTTATTTTCTGTGTGCATTGCTTAGGAATGCTTGCAGGCTGTGGACATGATATAATGTACATGTAGTACTGACACAGGGCAATCCAAAGGTGATTTCAGAAGAATATATTGCATCCAAAGTTGACAAATAAAGTGTGAATCATCAATTATGTGCCAAAAGCTTGAAAGGCGTTAACTCATAACCTGTTTTCATGGAGGAGGTTATGGCTCTTTACAGATAAACTAATGTGTTATGGTTCTTTCAGAAAATATCATTACAGTTAATTTTCATATTGTTTTTATATCAGTGACTTTCAAGCAAGGAAACCATGCAGTAAATTCTTCATTTTTCTTTGAAAACTAGCACTAAGTACTCTTAATGTGTCTGCATCTGAAAAACTAATTAACATATAAGAAGTAAAACAAAGTGTGTTGATGATACGGTGACCTTTTAGGTGTAATTAATCCAGCGACTAATATATCTTCCCTTGTAAAGAGCCAGTCTCTACTGCCTACTCACTCATAATAGCTTTAGCAGCTGGTCACGTGGTGTTATCCTCATTAATGCAGGTAATATAGTGACTGATATAAAAACATAGAAATCTTAATTGCTGATCTTGCTTGTATAGGAAGTTAATTGGAGGGGATTAAAAGATGAGGCCTGCAAGTGACAGAGAGAAAGTTCAAGAACAGCAATATATGCACTATGTCCACTGCAAAGGTTGAACTTGAAGGCAGCATCTTCTCTTGATCTTAGTTCTTATCTGGTCATATTTTTATTTTTGGAATAAAACCAAGGAAGAACTAATTAGTGCCGGCAACCCGTGGGTCTGTTTATACTAAAACACAATTTTAGTTGTCACTGTTGTTGTATAAATGATATATTATTATTATTGGTCAGGTCATTAATTGATGCTTTTAATTACAAATTATGGATGATGTACCTATTATGATGAGGCTTTTAACTAGTCTAGCTACCGGTAGTCTCTTTACACAGATGGTTGTGTCATATTAATGATAATCTTATGTTGAATAAGTTATTTATTGATTCTGTTAGAAACTTAAAGGTAAAGACCAGTTATGGTCATGCGATTGCATTGTGAAAGAAAAGTTGTGGAATCGATCAGAAAAGGTTGATCATCTAGCATCTAGCATCTGCAAGGTTCTGGAATCATCAAAATGATAAGAAATTTGGCCCATTCTTCGTAAAGTTACAAGCACTATACACAGAAAGATGTATATGGGACTACCCTATATCTAACAGACCATGAGAGAAACAAATTTACCAAATATATGAATTAGTAGGCGGTTTCCCTGCAAATTTTTTTATCATCATGTATTAGTCAAAACATATTCTTTCACATGATTGGTAATGAGAGCCTTCATTTCATTTTTTGAAATTGGGGCGTTTCCAATACTGGCCTTTACCTTAAACTTCCGCTGATAGTGGTAAATACTGAGATGGATAGGGTTCCTTTTCCCTTGTATTTTCATATTTCCCATATGTTCTTCATTTTTGCTCTGTATCTTTTTCTCACCTTATTTACCAACTCACAGAGTCAATAACAAGTATATGGTTATTATTTGGAGAACAAAATATATTTTGGTCATGGACATGCCATTAACATTCCAAAACTTGTCTTGAATTATGTTAATCCTCAAAATAGCCATTCCATCGACCTGTCATCAACTCTACACATTTCAACCACATGTAACACAACTCTGTCTAGAACTAACAAAAGGCAAACAAGCCCCTGTTTAATAGGTCAAGCATATGGAACATATAGACAACCTGCCCCATCCCTCAGTCAGAAAACTCCATATTTTCTAAGCTTCTGTAATCGCGCCCTAGAAATGTCCATCCGATGTTGCACCTTTCTTGTCATCGTTGTTCAGAATGAGCCTTTTCTTTCCTTCTTCTCCGTCAGACTGTATCTATTTTCTTTCTTCGAGATGGAGATGAAGGAGTTTGTTTGTGGTTGGATTGAGATGGTGAATCCTGAGGTGTTTTCAGGAGGGCAGTAATCAGGAGGATTTGATGAAGAGGATTACCAAAGAGGAAGCAAGCATCACCCACCAATGAATGCCATACCAAGCCCACTTACTATATGGTCTGGTCTGCTGGGTTTGATGGGTCAGACAGATGAAATACCATACAGGTAGCAGCCACAGAACTAAATTAGCAAGTGATGATATACACTATTAGCATAGAAGAGGAAGTGGTCCCTCTGAAAGGTCCTGGGATGATATCCAGGGAGAAGGGCCACTCTCTATTTAGTTTGCTGGCACAAAGCCTCGTCAGTCGTTGTGTGTAACAGTGTCTGCACCATGAGACTACAGACCTGCCACAGCCATACATGACAGGTCCAGGCTCTGCCCAATGCTTTAGGAATACTCTCTATCCATCATCTCACATTTGCTCATGTGACTAGTGCTCCAGCAACAATGGTTTTATTTTATCAAAGATAAACGTTAGTGGTTGTTGTTGGGTTTAATGGCTTTGTTTAACAATGTTAAATCTGAGATGCATGGCCCTACGTGTTATCAGTGTTTGTGATGTGGTGTAATATTGAAGCCCTAAACAAATTTGCGCCTCAAAATGATCATAAAGTGCCTCAAAAAAGTAAAAATCTTTGAGTGACCATTTTTTTCTTTTACCATACTCATTTTTCCCAATAGACTGTAGTGTTGTAAAAACTGTTATAAAAAAAACAAAAATAAAATTTTGATTTCCGATCATAAATATCTTGATAATCAGACAGGCAATGGGCTTGTAAAAGTCATGGGATTCCTGACTGACCCAAAGGTTTATACTTTTGATTGCAGCATGAGCTAAATCCAGGATTTTGTTTCAGAATCAGAGGCAATGTTACCAAGTTACGTAAGTCAAGTTAGGTTTATGGCTAGGGTTAGCATTGTGTATAAGTGTTGGATCCAGGGATAAAGTGAAGATTGTAACAGGATAATACAGTCAATCTACCTTTCAAACATCTTCATCAGTTTATTAGTTGCCTGCTATAAAGCTACTACACTACCATTACCAATACCTAGCTGGAATATATAGCCTCTTGTAATCATATAAATAAGTTTGGGTGTTGCATGAGCCCACACCCATGACATGTGTTTGGTTGAGTCTAGAATCGGTAGACTGCATGACCTTAGCTCAAGCAAGGAGCTTTTATTCATGATACATGTATATTTGGGCTGTACCATTCTCTATCCAATGAAGTAAATCAAGTAATATATTTTCTTTAGAGGAGGGGTAGGAGACTGAACATGATCTGCCCGTCTTGTATTAGAATTCATGTCAAAAGGGGTCACTTGGCCCTTAGCCAAACAATTACAAATACGTTCCCCTACCGTGCCAAAAATATGACAACTAAAACGACATTATGTTGAGATAGTAATTGCCAGAATGTTCTATGTATTATTTGAGATATTAAGATGTTCATGCTAATCTAGAACGTTTGGTTTATCTTGCTGATAGATATTTTGGCTGGGGCGCAAAAGAAAAAGGTTTACAAGATCTAGGTCAGAGCACCAACATGGTGGGCATGCATGTTCTGATCTGCAGGATTGTCATCACCCTGTTTGTAACTGTTGATACTGACACAGACATTAATGGGATCAAAATATGGGAATAAAGTAGTTTGGAATTACACCTGTCACTTCAACATTACAGTGATTGCTCTCACGGTTCATTCTGTTTCTCTTAGTAGCACAAATAAATCATTTTCACTGGTTTATGACAGTCTGGAGTAAGGGTAAACCTTTATGGTATCACACCTTTCAGCACAAGCTTCAAGTTATAGCCTCCACCATGAAAGAAAATCCCCTCCTCTGCTAGCTCAACCCTCAACCCTCAACCCTATACGTTAGCAAGCATCAAGGGACAAGATCAAACTTAGTTATGATCTTATTCATCTCTTTGCATGAAGCCAAGTCTGTTTTGTTGATATGCATTAGCAGAAAGTTGAAAAATCCTCTTTTTTTCTTTCTCAGATAGACAGACAGACAGAGACAGTGTGTGTGACAGACAGAAAGAGAGACGGAAAGAGAGAGAGAGAGAGAGAGAGAGAGAGAAGGGAAGGGAGGGGGGCAATCTTGTTTGAATCGACTTAGAAGCACTGAACATATAATAATAAATAAGAAATTTTGAAACTTTGCTATCACATAATTTTTATCATGGACCTACATGTACTAGTACTACGAAGTACATCCATGGTTTTAAGAGGATTGACAATAACATCTTTCATCATATTTTGTATGTCATCTCTTGTAAGGGAAATTCTAAAGGAGGGCTATTTATTATTTCTAATCATTTTTGTGTGTGATGAAAGCGTTTGCTCTGACTTTCTGAATGTTCATGTTGTGTTTGGAATGGAGGTTTGATATATTCATGTTACTGTTAAGAAGTTTAAAGGGAGTTGGAAAGTAAAGGAGATTACTGTGTTCTAAACAGACCTGTCTTATCATTGTATCTTAAAGGGTAAGAAATCTAAATACTTGTTGCACGGCTATCATGTTCACTTTGATGATTATAATGGACTAGAAATGTTTCTTTTGAGAGCCTGTAGAGAATTAGTGGTTGAAGTCAGAATACTAATTTTGGATTCTTAAATATAGGTGTGTAAAACTTCAAAAAGAATATTGCTAGTTCAAACTAGTCATATGTTTCTGATTCACTGTGATAATAATAATAAAAATAATAGTGAACATTTATAATGCGACATGTCTGTCAAAAATGACACTCCTGGCGCAGTTAAAAAAATGTGGAAATTGTATAATTGTGGGCATACGACCATAAAGTATTGAATAATATCTATTCTAGGTTTGTAGCTTGTGCTCAGTGGTAACATTAATGTAGACAGGGACTATAGGCATTGCTTAAAATCGCTGAAAACCAAACTTTGAATGGGGATTTGTCTAATTTCGTAGATTTGTCATTGTACAAGATAAAAGAAAGTAAATCGTTTATGCCACAGTTTGGTGGTTTGATTTAGGAGTCCCTTGATCCCACACACCAGCTCCCATCAGTCTGCCTGCCTGCCTAGTGCATGAGGAGACTGCCATGGGGTCAGACATATGGGCAACTATGCCACATAATTCACATTTTTCTCTGTCTTGGGAAACAGTGGAACAGAACAGCAGGTAGTCCATGCACCCTCTGTCTAACATGAAATGGTCTCGTATTGAACATGAAGAATCGTGGATAGCAGCGGGGCCTAATGAAGTAATGTCCTTTGAGACTTGTGTGAAGTTGCGCCCGGCCCATTCCGCTTCCTATATCTAATGAGAAAATGTGCAACATCATGATGAAGAAATCCCATCAAGAAGGAAATAAATTATAGAGAACTTGTGGGATCAAAAGGTCTACTTTTTGTAAGTCTTCACTGACTGTATTGGAAATGGTATTAATACATTTTTGATTTGAGGCAATGAATGTGCAAATACATTGATCTTTTTATGGTTATGGTGAGACACCTTCAGTAAATGTTATCCTTTTGACCCAAATCACTACCGTACTAAACCCACTCTTCTTTCATCACTTATCATGCCAATAACTCAAAACCAGAATAATTCACTAATGTTTGGAGAGCAAGCATGTACGCAGATTCTGCTGGTGTTTAAAAAAAAAATCATAAGTAGTTGCCTAGCAACTTCCTAAAATACTCTCAAATGTGAGAAAAGCAATGGTTTTTGCTTGCAGTGCAACTGACCCTCTGGTCATCAATAGTGCATGCAATCAGTTCTATATTTAATTTTCTCCATAATCTCCTTCATCAATCTCACACCATTGTCAATTTTTGTTGTTGCTGTTGTTACAATAAGTTTTCTCATCATCCTCATCATCATCCTCATCATCATCCTCATCATCATCCTCATCCTCATCCTCATCCTCATCCTCATTATCATCCTCATCCTTATCATCATCATCATCATCCTTATCATTATCACCCTCATCATCATCATCATCATTATCATTATCATTATCATCATCATTATCATTATCATTATCATCCTCATCATCATCATCATCCTCATCCTCATCATCATCCTCATCCTCATCCTCATCCTCATCCTCATTATCATCCTCATCCTCATCCTCATCATCATCATCCTTATCATTATCACCCTCATCATCATCATCATCATTATCATTATCATTATCATCATCATTATCATTATCATTATCATCCTCATCATCATCATCATCCTCATCCTCATCATCATCCTCATCCTCATCCTCATCCTCATCCTCATTATCATCCTCATCCTCATCCTCATTATCATCCTCATCCTTATCATCATCATCATCATTATCATTATCATTATCATCCTCATCATCATCCTCATTATCATCCTCAACCTTATCATTATCATCATCATTATCATTATCATTATCATCCTCATCATCATCATCCTCCTCATCCTCATCATCATCCTCATCCTCATCCTCATCCTCATTATCATCCTCATCCTTATCATCATCATCATCATTATCATTATCATTACCATCATCATCATCATCATCACCATCATCATCATCATTATCATCAATGTCTCATCTTAATCGATGTCTTCATCAACATGATCACCATCAATTTCCCTTTTACTATCATCCAAAGACTTTTGGTGTGATTATTGAATCATGGGTGATCATTATGTTCTCAAGCTTTACTTTTTTGTCATTTCTGCTTGCTTTTCACATCATTTTTATCAAAGATGCTGATAATTGTCACAAAACCATCATATTTTCAGTGATGAGTGATATATAATTTCATATGGATACGTGCAACAATTAACAACACTTCCACTTTTGGCGCATTCAAACCTGAAAAACAACTTTATAAACCATATTCTTTGAAGAAATATGAATTAACCTTGCCTCTTTCTTAGCATACATAGCTTATAAAGCAAAGAAGACTTACTTTGACCTAGGCGTATGCCAAACTATGAGCATTACTCCTATCATCCTGGGACCTTCTCTGCTCCGGCCTTAGGGTCTGACCAGACAGTCTTGGCTTTGACCCATCACTGACCTTCTAAAGACCATCAATCTCACTTTACTAGGAATGTCCAACTCATTTCCTTACAAACTATCCAAGGTTTGACCAAACTCCTGCTTTTCAAAGGGATGGTATCATCAAATACAGGATGGATGTGTGAAATCTGCCTTAATTTCAATATAATTCAGGAGGAACCATTTACATGTACAAGTACATCCAGAACTATAACCCACAGTGAAATTTGAGATTCGTTTGCAAGGAGGGAGAAAGAACAAAAAAATCAGCATAAATTACACTGCAATTTATGTCACAAAATATTGAGACAGCCAGTAAACTTATTTCTTTTTTGTATTCATTAGATCAGTTTTTCACACTTCTCCAACTACCGGTAGATCAATATGTGATCAGATATGTCAAAAATATTTATTTGACTAGGATCAGATTTGATATCATGATATCTAAATCTCGTCATGACTATCATTCATACTGTACAATAAAGTGTGAAGATAATTTGAAATATATGGATGATCCTCTTACTCTGGACATCTCAAGTGAAGTGATAATTGTCTTGTAAATGTACACACCGTTGATGGGTGTGATGATGGGTGCATACATGCGATCTATTCTGCTATCCCAAGCCAATGTGAGATAAGTGAAGCTCATAAGGTAACCAAGTGTTTTCTTCTGCTAGACTAAACAGCACAGGTAAACATTGTCTCACTGAATCACAATGAGCATCATTACCTGGACTAAATTGTATTTGCTTGGGCAACAGCCTTCTTGAGGTTGCGTCAATATTAGTGTTATGGTCATAGCATGGACGCTTTTGTCATAACCGTAAAGCTGTGAATTGGTGAGCTGGGTATCGTGTAAAGGGTGGAAAAGATATCTGGGTTGTGTTTTATTGCCTCGCGTGACAATGCTTTAAACTTAGTTGTATTGTTGTTCACACGCCCCTCGTACCTGAAACATTCACATACTCTTTCAAATAGCTAGATGAATTATATGTTTTTTCTTCTTCAAGTATGGGTGAAATTGAATAGAAGTGCATTAAAATTCCTCATCGTACATAACCCAAATATGAATAGGTTTGCACTCACTGCATAATGATAATTCAAAGTGTGATTTAAAATGAATTGTATTTATCCAATGGGCTATGTAACTGCAATCCTTTGTTCATGACTACAGAATTTGTTTTTTTGAATTAAGCATTTGCATTCCTGTTTTTCATTCGGTCAGCCCAGTTATGCGTTGATCTCGATTAATACCATGTATACAAACACTGTTTGCTGTGCTTTGAAGGCATAGTGGCAGGGCACACTTCATAAACCACTCATCATATCAAAAGTTGATTAAATTTGTTCTCGTTGATTAGATAAGCTAATGTCTCTTGCCATGCTGTTGCTGTTTAACCTTTACTCAAATTGACTGCTAAATTGACTACTAAATTGACTACTAAATTGACTACTAAATTGACTACTAAATTGACTACTAAATTGACTACTAAATTGACTGCTAAATTGACTACTAAATTGACTGCTAAATTGAATAATGTTTTTTTGGTGGCCCATCCTGCAGTGTTCATCTTTTGATAGGTAGTAGACACACTGCACAAGTACAGACCCTGTGCTGCTTTTGTAGAGGATCATGCATCTAGTTCAGTCCTCTTTTTCATATTTTATTTTTTGAAGAAACATTAGATGCAAATTATTTATAGAATATCATCTAAATTTAGGAGTATTTTACAGATTCAAGTTTTGTTTTTATTAACAGATGGGTAAATACAAGAAATTTTGCAATTATGGCTAATGATTTATTACGAGTAAACATATATCAGCCTGTAGTTTTGTTTGATAGATAAATATGCAATAATGCATTGCCTAATAATTTACTAATAAGTACATATACATGTTTTTGTTTGTGTGTAACAGACATATTTGAGCTTTCTTTGACTAATCAAGCCAAGATAAATACTGGTTCAGTCGATAGGCCAGTGGTCTGGAAGTGGAAGGTTCAGGGTTTGTTATTGGTATTGTGGTCCTCACTTACCAAGTCTCTTGAATGGGAGGCAAAACTGAAGACCCCACAATGTCTTTCAACATGGACTCATTCTTATAGCAGTCAGGCCAAATTCCTATGAAAAACATGATAAATACATATTTGAAAAGTTTCAGACTCTATTTACTGTAGGATAAATTTGTTGCCTTTTTAATTGTATGGTGATAACATAATTAAACCAAAAGAAATGACTGTTGGTGATAACATAAGTTTTTACTACAGGTAGCGCATATATGGAATCTTACCTTATATTTGAATGGCAAGTAGAAGATAAACAGAAATGAAATCAATATGAATGTAAGCAGGAAATTGTGCTTGCAGTTTAAAATATATGAAATGATCAAACTGTTTGAGTGAGGCATGTTAAACTGTACATTGGCTTTGTGTCCAGAGAGAGCTTGGATCAGCAGAGGAGAGAGAAACTTAAATTGTAAGCTGTAAATACCCGTTGATATGATGGGAAGTGACAGTACACATAGTTGTGTGTTATCAGATACTCCCCTATCATTGACTGATTCACCTGCCTCCTCACCTCAATGCCTGCTACAATAGTTAGCATCAGGCCCTTCTTTCCCATTCATATATTTATCAAACTCAAGAAACTTGTGCAGCATTTGCTGCTTTAATTTCTCTTCTAAGTTATATTTTGGGTAAACGTGTGTGTGTGCTAGCAATAATATTAATAGTGGAGTCTTTTATATTTCACATTGCCACTCCTGGTGCATCGTTATTATTACCCTGCCTTCAGCATGGCTGTCATTACAGCGCTCTGGTATTACAACAAATTAATTCCTGTCAGGTACCCATTTACCTTACCTGGGTGGAGTGTGGTAAATGTATAGTAATGTCTTGCCAAAAGCCTGAAGGACATTAGTGTTGTCACAGGGAATCGAACCCACGCCTTGTGGTTTCCACTTTTCAGTCCAGAGACTTATCCACATGACCACAACACCTCTATTACAAACCTTTATTTTGACTTTGGCCCATTTACCCAGGGCCTAAGACAGTTTTGAAGATTTGTTTTCCTTTTTTTAAACTGCCATTTACATTCCTGGAAAAAAAAAACTTAGAAACCGTCATTGTTTGAGAATACTGTTTTTTGTGTGAGTTGTATGCATGTGCCATTTGTCCCTGTCCTGCATGCATTAGCACAGAAGTGAAGAGAGTCACGTGACCAAAAGCCAGAATCATTTACTAATGTTTTGAATGCCAGCATTTACTCTGCAAAAATCAGTGAAATTNACTACTAAATTGACTGCTAAATTGAATAATGTTTTTTTGGTGGCCCATCCTGCAGTGTTCATCTTTTGATAGGTAGTAGACACACTGCACAAGTACAGACCCTGTGCTGCTTTTGTAGAGGATCATGCATCTAGTTCAGTCCTCTTTTTCATATTTTATTTTTTGAAGAAACATTAGATGCAAATTATTTATAGAATATCATCTAAATTTAGGAGTATTTTACAGATTCAAGTTTTGTTTTTATTAACAGATGGGTAAATACAAGAAATTTTGCAATTATGGCTAATGATTTATTACGAGTAAACATATATCAGCCTGTAGTTTTGTTTGATAGATAAATATGCAATAATGCATTGCCTAATAATTTACTAATAAGTACATATACATGTTTTTGTTTGTGTGTAACAGACATATTTGAGCTTTCTTTGACTAATCAAGCCAAGATAAATACTGGTTCAGTCGATAGGCCAGTGGTCTGGAAGTGGAAGGTTCAGGGTTTGTTATTGGTATTGTGGTCCTCACTTACCAAGTCTCTTGAATGGGAGGCAAAACTGAAGACCCCACAATGTCTTTCAACATGGACTCATTCTTATAGCAGTCAGGCCAAATTCCTATGAAAAACATGATAAATACATATTTGAAAAGTTTCAGACTCTATTTACTGTAGGATAAATTTGTTGCCTTTTTAATTGTATGGTGATAACATAATTAAACCAAAAGAAATGACTGTTGGTGATAACATAAGTTTTTACTACAGGTAGCGCATATATGGAATCTTACCTTATATTTGAATGGCAAGTAGAAGATAAACAGAAATGAAATCAATATGAATGTAAGCAGGAAATTGTGCTTGCAGTTTAAAATATATGAAATGATCAAACTGTTTGAGTGAGGCATGTTAAACTGTACATTGGCTTTGTGTCCAGAGAGAGCTTGGATCAGCAGAGGAGAGAGAAACTTAAATTGTAAGCTGTAAATACCCGTTGATATGATGGGAAGTGACAGTACACATAGTTGTGTGTTATCAGATACTCCCCTATCATTGACTGATTCACCTGCCTCCTCACCTCAATGCCTGCTACAATAGTTAGCATCAGGCCCTTCTTTCCCATTCATATATTTATCAAACTCAAGAAACTTGTGCAGCATTTGCTGCTTTAATTTCTCTTCTAAGTTATATTTTGGGTAAACGTGTGTGTGTGCTAGCAATAATATTAATAGTGGAGTCTTTTATATTTCACATTGCCACTCCTGGTGCATCGTTATTATTACCCTGCCTTCAGCATGGCTGTCATTACAGCGCTCTGGTATTACAACAAATTAATTCCTGTCAGGTACCCATTTACCTTACCTGGGTGGAGTGTGGTAAATGTATAGTAATGTCTTGCCAAAAGCCTGAAGGACATTAGTGTTGTCACAGGGAATCGAACCCACGCCTTGTGGTTTCCACTTTTCAGTCCAGAGACTTATCCACATGACCACAACACCTCTATTACAAACCTTTATTTTGACTTTGGCCCATTTACCCAGGGCCTAAGACAGTTTTGAAGATTTGTTTTCCTTTTTTTAAACTGCCATTTACATTCCTGGAAAAAAAAAACTTAGAAACCGTCATTGTTTGAGAATACTGTTTTTTGTGTGAGTTGTATGCATGTGCCATTTGTCCCTGTCCTGCATGCATTAGCACAGAAGTGAAGAGAGTCACGTGACCAAAAGCCAGAATCATTTACTAATGTTTTGAATGCCAGCATTTACTCTGCAAAAATCAGTGAAATTTAACACAGCGCACTCCAGAGGTGGGTATTCCGATATGGAATTTTCGTTGAAAAAACACTAGAAAGTGAGAGAAATCAATGATTTTTTCTTGCAATGTAAATTATTTGAGGATGAGCAATTGTTGCAGGAGCAAGTGTCATTCAACCCTTATCACTTCACATAGTGGTACAAGAGAAAATTATTTTAAAAATACATCCTACTATACTGGCTTCATTTGATCAATTTCTATTCTAATAATTGAATTGGATCCTAGTTTTTCTCTCATCTGTTGTTGATGATGTATTTGATTGGTTACATATCATCCCCCTTCCATCATCCAATGTTGTTGGAAATATCTCTCCACATGGTATGCACTGGTCACCTAGTGAATACAGGATGAGCTGAAGCCTAGGCGCTGGTCACCTAGTGAATACAGGATGAGCTGAAGCCTAGGCACTGGTCACCTAGTGAATACAGGATGAGCTGAAGCCTAGGCACTGGTCACCTAGTGAATACAGGATGAGCTGAAGCCTAGGCGCTGGTCACCTAGTGAATACAGGATGAGCTGAAGCCTAGGCACTGGTCATCTAGTAAATACAGGATGAGCTGAAGCCTAGGCACTGGTCATCTAGTGAATACAGGATGAGCTCAAGCCTAGGCACTGGTCATCTAGTGAATACAGGATGAGCTGAAGCCGATCAGCCAGTGATTGATGAGATGCTATTGATGCAGAACAATGCTTATTGCCAACCAATTACCTGCTCAAATTGACTCAGTGAACTTGCTTCAAGTCATTATATTACATTGCCATGCTATGTGTCTGATCCGGTCTAATTGTCTGTCAGTCTTCCCCCGTTTTCTTACTATTATATCTCAGCTCTCTTTTCTTCTATATATTGGCACGTCGTTCAGCTATTTTTGCTAGTCACTCTTGAATATGATCACGTATCTTGTTCAAATTTGCTCTAATTTTCATTAGGGCATGATCATGAGCAAAATACATTGTCCTTAAATTACCCCAGTAACTGACAATTTATTCCCTTTTCTCTATATGGTTCCTCTTCTGCCTACACCTCATATTCCTATTTATTTAGTTTGTCGAATGGAGAAAGTCACGGTGTTAATATACATGTAGATGTGTTTGATTGTTAATCTTGTGAAATGATATATTTCTCAGTGAGGGGAAGTGTCAATGATTCATGGGTGATGTTAGGTGAGATATCTGTAACAAAAGTGGTAATGTAAGATGTTGCTGAGGAAATGGAACGAGCATGGTTAAATAAGATGAAGGAGTGTTTGTGGGGGTGAAAGTGGACTAATGGCAGTGTTTATGTGGGTGATGATCTGTGGAATTATGAATCCGATGATTAGGAGTATTAGAAGAAGAAGAATATATATTCTTTTCTGTATAAGAATATTATTGATAGGGCTGAAGACCTTGGATGGTTTCACTGATTGTAATATTGAAGATTTCACAGTACCAATTATTTCACTACAAATATAATTAAAAAATATATATGATACTTTTTACCGAGCATGATTTTAACAAAATTTATCCATTCTAGTGGATATGATTTCTCCTAATTATGTTTGACGAATTAAACAACACTTCGTCTTTGTTGCAGTCCATATTTCAGTCACAGTTGCTATGCATTTAATGACTGGTTTCACAGACCCATGGAAATGTTCAAGGTATGTGTAGAATTGTTCTATACTAAATATTCATGTTTTCATTTTGTCTGTGTTTCAGGACCGACTTCATCCGATTGTTCTGAGGCTCGTTGTGAGATCGTCTTTGACATACATTGTCCACCGGACAGTCTGAAGATAGAAGCACAGCGAGAAGAGGGGCAATGCTGCCCTCTACCCCCTCAGTGCTTGTGTGACATGGGGGCGTGTCATGACGTTGTTTGTGCAGAGGGTTATAAGTATCATGAGATCACTGCTGGTAACGGGAGGCCTGGCTCATGCTGTGCTACCTATGAATGCAGACCAATCAGTGAGTTACCCACATTCTTATTGCATGTATAGCTATACGACAGTTACCCTATTTGTAGTCTGAATTTAAAAAAAAAGTTTTAGAATGAAAAAAAAAGTACAGTGAAATGCATATTTGAGTATCATTTTAAATGAAAAATTGATAAAGAATCTAGGGGGAGAGGGTAGACTCATGATAGATGAAACTTTCAATTTAATCTGACAAAATACAAGAAAGTTAAGAGTTTGGAAGTTGTAATCACTATACGTATGGGCACTTCAAATTGGCTAAAGCTGTAATGTCAATGTGATGTAGTGCCGGACTACTTTCCCATCTGTTCCAACATATAAAATGAATAAAATTTAAAACTTTCCAAATATTCATTGGTCAGGAGGGTTTATCCTTTTTAGAGGACCTATAATAATATGCTATCTATAATATATTTTGAGTAGTGCACCAAGGGAGAAGAAACTTATGTGAAAAAAAGAAATTAATGATATTTTGAACACAGCAAATGGGAGAGCTATCCACATCCTACGTCACAATCCACTGACCGAATCACCAATTTGAGATTCGCATAGACTTACAGCCTTTTCACACACAGCTAAAATTCTTTAAACATGACTAATTTAAACGTGCTTCGAACGTGTTTAAACTAATCACGAGCCTTTCACACACAGAAATTTCGGTGCGATCTTAAATCGTTTCGTGATTAACTACTGCTCGTAAAATGCGCAGTAGTGCCATTGCGCATTGAAGGTCATGTCACGTCAATCAAAGCGCACGCTCCATCCAGTTTAATCATGACTAAACACGAATTTCCTTTCACACACAAAATGTCAAGCTCTCTAGATACGAACTTCGTATCTGAAGCCTGCTTTTAGGGGCGTATAGATCGCGACTTCGTATCTATCCCAACATCGTATAACCGATGTTCACACTGGGAAATTTTGTCTATAATCATGACTAAATTTTTATGATGATTCTAATCATCACTATGATGAATTTTAGCTGTGTGTGAAAAGGCTGTTAGTGATCTCAGATTTCAAACATTGATAACTTTCTTACTATTTATTGGTCCAATTCATTTCAAAATTTTGCCATTCTTTTTTTCTGTTATTTTTTCTGCTTTCAAAACAAATCAACTTATCACAAGAGTTGGATTGCCCTTTAACCTTTGAGGGATTGCTGTGCTGCAAGATGAGGCATTGATATATGTGGGGGTATTTCTCAGATATTTACACTATAAATTCACCAGAAATCATGGACAGAATATCAAAATGCGTAGACTTTGTATCTTTTGATAAACATAGGATAATATGTCGAGATCGTAATCACCTACAAGTTTCATTTGTTGTGGTAGCAGAACTTCACAATTCCTTTAAAAGAACATTTAATACCATTTTGAAGATCCTAATCCTAGGACATGTGATGACAAGGACCTACATGAAACAAAATAATCCATATCAATCATCTTTTGACTCTAGTTGATGAGAATATGAACTCTATTCCCCTCTATCTCCATACCCCTGTCACTTCATCTTACCTTCACATCATATGAGACTTGCACTTTCTCTTGAATGCCATCCAAACTAGAATCAATACCAGGCAGGCAGGCAGGCACAGTCTTCATTTCAGTCAGGGAATCTTCACATTCTGAAAGCAAAATTGAATTCCAAACATATGTTTAGTTTGCTTGTGTTGGAAGAATATGATTGGCAAATGGAAAATCATGCTTACAACTCTTGCTTCATGTAAGGTGCTAAAGAAACTAAGGAATAATAATCTGGAATCAGAAAATTCTTAGTTGTCATTTTGATATTATTTAAAACGCATTTCTTCTTTATTAGATTATTCAAAGGGTTTTATGTTAAAAATATTAGTGATGAACTTTATCTTTAAGTAATGATTAATATTTTAGATGTTAGAACCAAAGTTATAAAAAGAATGCTGAAATGAAATGACTCTTTGACACCATAGAATGTATAGTGGTTCAATTGATCTAAAGTGTCTCAATAGATAACAGAGATATTGCAATTTCCGAAGCTCTTTTGAAGTGCATAGAGGCTAAGTATTATGCGCTATACAAGAATGGACTAGTTTGTGTTATTATTAAATTAATGGCATTTATTGGAGTAAGACTAGGCAAGAAAAATGATGAATTGCATCTGAAATTGCTGTTCATTGTGGTGAGTCCTTAGGGATGTCATTTCAATTTGATTCTCTAAAATTTCATCGGGAATGCTGCCAATTTAGGGATTGGATCAAAGACCACCCTATTCCTTGACAAAGGATGAAGAGCATTGATACCGGTTTTGTAGTTATGGCCAATTTAAGAAGTAATTGTTTCAAAGTATTGGTTGTAATTATGGTGATTCATCATTTGGAATCTGATTCTACAAAGCTTTTCTGGAAGGATGTAGAAGTACTTTTGATTTGTTTCAGTGAAGAGAAAAGCCTTGACAACTTTGGACTAAAGAACAGAGTGTTTATTGATATGAAGTTAGAAATAAATCAAGATTTTGAAGGAATGATGGAGACTCAATTTTACTTGAAAACATTGAATTAGAAATGTAAGGAAGCTTCTTAACATTGTCTTTCTTCACATTCTTCTCTCTAACTGTGCAGAATGATATATTACCCAAATAACCACAATTTATTATCCTTTCATTTTCATGAAATGTGCAATAAAATTTCTTCATGAAATACTATCAGATTATTTAATGTACCTTGAGTTATACCAACCATTATGCAAAAAACTAGGTGAATTTATTATGACTTATGAGGATTGTCAAATCAATTTGTTATGATTCATATCTCTCAACTAAATAAGCTTAAGAGTTTTATGAATAAAAAAATACTGTGTTTTTACTGCTTTTGATGTTTTGACTTGTAATGGTCTTTAAAGCAATATTCCATCATTTAAAAATTCTGTTAGCTTTAAACACTATAAATTTATGTGAATTTAAATGCCAAATTTTGACAGTTTTATTAATATTCAAATTGTTTATTTTAGTAGCCATTTTATGAGTTTGACCACTGAAGCCTTGATGCTTTTTTAATGATGAACTTTGAGTTGTGACATATTTTAGCTGCCTTTGCTTTCTATCAATCACTCCTCATTATGGCTTTCATAATTCAATAGTAAAGTTTAGCCTTGGGAAATTATGTGTTTATCCCTGGTAGAGTGATCACATAGGTCAAGCATCCCTGTATTTTCAGCCCATTTATCAATCCATTCATTTTTTCATATTTCCTTCCTTTCATCAATCTGTCTATTTCTTCTTCCATTGCTGAATCCACTCATCCATGAATCCACTCAGTCCTCCACTCATCCATCCATCCATCCATCCACCAGTCTGTCCATCTTTCTTTCTTTCTATCTATCTGTATATCTAGCTATGCATGTATCAATCCTTTCACCTGCCCATCTATCCGGGCATGGTCTCTCTCTCCCAACCATCCATGCTTGAATCCACCAATCCATATCTCCACCCATACACTACTCTATCCTTCCACCTCCCTGTCTGTTCCACCCCACCGCCGTCTATTAAGTTATGACATAAACAAAGATGATGAAAGGAAAAAGATTCTCTAGGAATGTAGTGATATGGACAATGTTATACGAACCCTGGCTCACGGTATAATATTGTTTGTACTCTCAGTGGATCCAGATCATTGCAATGGAGTGGTCTGTCCCGATAGCACTCAAGAGATGTGTCCTCCTGATTCTACGGCTGTGATGGGAGGAATGTCAGATGATGGTTGCTGTATCTTACCAACCAGGTAAGCAAGTCTCTACAGTCAGTCAGTCAGGAAGATAGATGGATGGAAATGAGGGACAATCAAACTACTTTATTCAAAATGCCCCATCCATTGAATCATACAAAACCCACCTTTTTAATCAGTTATAGTATACTGGAGGCGCACACACAAGTAGTTAATTCCATTCAACTGAATTTTATTGGTTTAGTAATATTTTATTTTATGTTGTTGCTTTTAAGCTATTGAACATGTTGAATAAGTTAGACAGTACCACCTATGCGTTTTAATAGAAAGGCTTGTATAAAGCGTCCTATAAATGTAATTATTATTATCATTATTATTTATTTTGAAGACAATTGAAGCTCAAGCAACTATCTCAAAATGAAGCAATAGTTCTCAGCAAGCTGTTGTAAATGTTATTATTCAAATAAAAATAAATATGCAAAGCTGAGTGTACATCTATTAAAAAAAGTCACTCACAGCTAATATCAAGACTGGTATATGGTGTAACCTCTTCTTTTATCTTCTTCATTACATGATAGATGTAGCTGTGCCCTTGAGAGATGTATCATACCTGTGTGTTCACAGGGTTAATCTCCAAGAAGGATAGCTAGTGGTAGCACAGAGCCTGGTGCATGCTGTGATGTATATCAATGTGTTGTTGGTGAGTATATGAGCTTTACTTCTCTGAATCCACAAAATTTAGCAGGCAAGAACTTTTATCACCAGGACAATGTTTTATGCAGCATGGCAGAAAGATCCAAGTCAAGTGAAAGGAACTGCTTCATATTTATCTTCAAAACTTGAGATGAATATTAAACTACACTGTAGTTTTTTATGACTTGTATAAGTATAATATCACATGTATTGATGTGCATTACATGTATATCATCAATAAGAGCATTAAAGAAAAGAGGAGTGAGTGGGCGACTATAAACCCTCATTTAAATAAATGAACAAGTAGATCAACGTGCACAGTACAAACAGAGCAGTGAGAACATGCTTCTACATCCCTCTCAAACTCTGTCATGATGTTTTTGTTGACATTAAAAACAGGATAATTTCACAGTGAGCTTCCATGCCATGATACCAATGAATGTGAAGTTGAAAGCATGAAATTCATTCCAGAGTTTGCAAGGTGCAGGCAGGCATTGTTTAATTCCCCCAGCTCTATAGATACTTCATGAAGACAATGGGCGCTAGACTTCTTTGATGTCGTATTTGTTGCAGGTCTTTTTTCCCCTCTCTCTATGTAAAGATACGAGGGGGTGGATTTACTTTTACCCCAAGTAGAATTTCCGAACAAAATACCTATGTCTTATGTTTCCATCTTTATAGTTTGGTGTATGCTTGAAGAGTTCAGAGAGGATGTTAGGAGCAATTTCGTTAAATCTACCAGTTAACAACAAAATGTTCTTTTTGCTCTCTTTATTTCTTTTGTTCAAATTTTATCACATGGATTGAAATACATTTTTGGAGATTTCATTATGTTATATGTATTTCAATTACAAATTGATCAATCAGCTCAAGGGGAACATGATTATACGAGGTGACACAATAGACTACTTGTCAACTTACTCTTCTAGGTATGGTAATACTCATGATTCAACAAGTATTTGTATCACAGTACAAATCAAATTATTATTCTTTTCTTAACATTGTCCACGATTTCCCTTCATAAATTCATAAAACTTTCATATTTCATTTTTCTCAAAGAAGACAAAATTTATAAATAATTCTACTTCTTTCACAACAAGTCAACATATTTACTAGTTCCTAAAAGAGGTTCTATTTCAAGAGAAGAATTTAAAAAATTGAGGCCAGTGGGTATGAGATGAAAGTGGAAGGTACATAAAGAAATTTAGCCTTATTATCAATGGCAACTTAAAAGTAATGTGATATCTACATTAAAATTAATGTTTTAGCCAATTTCTATTGTGCATGATATATGATGTGCTGTCCTCTAATCATTAGATAAGGATCTATGTATGCACCTTGTACCATTTGTAGGGTTAAAGATAAAGCCTGAGTTCTGTTTTTTTTTTTTTTTTAAAGAAATTAATTCTCACAAAATCAAACGAAACTTACACTGAATGTTAAAGATTACAAATAAATGTCATTTGCCAAACAAGTTTGGTAGAAAATGTATACTGGCTGAGTAATGAGCATAGACAGATTAGGAAATCAAGGTTAGTAGCCCCGACATCATTTGTGTAGTCCCATATACATCTTTCTGTGAACAGATGCTTGTTACTTTACCAAGACTGATGACTCCAGAACTTTGCAGTACACACTAATACTTACATGCTACATGATCAACTTTTTCTGATCCATTCCACACCTTTTCTTTCACATTGCAATCGGATGACTAGAACTCACCTTAATCTTTAATAATCCTTCTGATATGGTTTCTTAATTTGGTGCAAGGAACTAGAACATCATATGTAAGGAGATTACAAACTTGATGGGAAAAGTAGGTTTTCTGACAAATTGCCCAGGGAAATTTCATCATGTATACCTGCAAGTCAAATTGAAATCCAGGGTCATAACACATTGGAATGTAGAAGAGGGAGGGGGTGGGGGGNNGGGGGGGTGGGGGGGGGAGGAGGTTGACAGAAAGTGAATAGAGCACAATGACTGTGTAATGTAAGTTGATCATGTAGGGTAAGAGGGTTTGTATTGTCCAGTTTCTTAGTGACTTATAAAGCCCATGTATGCACAATACAGGATTGGCTTTTCACTTAACATCGCTTTCAGATGTCACCTATCAACATAGTTCTTTAGCAACTGGGAAAAAGTTTGATGGGAAGAATATGGTTTACAACTAAAAGTTTGATGTTGTTGAATTAGCTGTCCTTAACAATGTTTGGTTTTGTGATATGTGATAAGAATGCATGCCCTAGGAACATAATGAGTCATTGGTGTTATTCTGATTGCTTTATTGTTTCTTTGGTGTGTAGGTATTGTAACGGACGGCTGCACTCATCATGAGCATACCTACCTGGATGGTGAGTCCTGGACCGTGGGCCATTGTAAGACCTGTCAGTGTGAAAGTGGCTGGGCACATTGTATCGTTGAGCAGGATTGTAATCCTGAGGAGAACCAGCTGTGTCTTACTAGCATCCATGGTATTAAGATACATGGTGAGAGGTGGGATGAGGATGATTGTACCATGTGTGAATGCGTAGATGGGACATCAGCCTGTATGACCTCTAGCTGCGTAGTCAGATGCTACAATCCAAGGAAGGTCCCAGGAATCTGCTGTCCAGTCTGTGATAGTAAGTACCCAGCGAGCTATTCAGTCATTGATCATATCAACACTAAACATTTATTGGCTCTTAACTTGAGATGCTCCTACTAACTGATGATGTTCTTGCAATAGTCAGGTTCTTAAAGTGCAATTCAACCTCTAAAGAGGTTTTTAGGGATTACTAAGTTAAAGTAAAAAAATGATTGAATCCTTTGAGGGAGAGATTTTGTTGAGGTAGATTATGGTAGAGGCCAAGAATGATCGAGAAACAGTAATACTTCCACATCTATCCCATATATCATCTCTAACCCTGCCTTCAGGACTACCACAATTCATCGTATAGCTATACGATTAGTCATTACATTTTTCCTAAACTGAAAGTCATTTACAGACATTTATTATCAGATGTTGTATAACAAAACGCATGTTTTAGTATCATTTTAAACAAAAACGATAAAAGAATATGTGGGCCACTCTAGACTGAACTTTGTATCGTACGTACAATAAAATGTGATATAAGTGGGTGGGGCTTATCATGAGTGCACACTGATGATTGGCCAGCCGTCAATCCAATTGACCTCTTATGAATTGAATTACTTTCTTTATAAGACGTTCCATATACAAATATGATGTTGTATTCTACCGATAGTCTGTAAAAAATGAGATTAAAAATATAAAAAAATCTTAATGCTGAACAGGCCATAAGTTGCTATGTAATTCTCACAGGGTCAAAGGTCAGAGGGTTTGGGGACATTCCCCCCGACCTCTGTACACCTCCCTAACATGACTGTCTGTCTTCTTTCCTTGTCAGCTGTGACTAACTTCATCACAATGCACCCGATAGGTTGTCCACCTCCACAGTCAAACTGCACATTGCTGTGTCCTTATGGCTATGACAAGGATCAGAATGAATGTCCACTCTGCCAGTGTCTTCCAGGTACGTTCCAACCCCTCCCCCACACCCACACCTTACATCTTCCCCCTTTCCATCAGTTACTATCTGTCTCATTACCACCTGTACACATACACAACTACACATCAAGAAGAAGACAAAAATAATACCTGAAGATGAGTGCTGCCCCACCATTCACGTTGAGGTTTTTTGGTGGAATAGCATCAATTGGCCTCTATGAAAGTTGTTCCCCTTTAATGTGGATGTCATAATATCCTAGCTAGGATCATAACAGTTTGGAGTTGATAAAATTGTTATGGAAAGCCTTTCACACAAAAAAACCTTGATCATGCTGCAGATTGATTGTTATGAACAGCGAGGCACACAAGCTAACAAAAACTTTCTGAAAAACACAATCATTGAAAGGTAAAACATGTAGGACCTCTTATGCTAGATCTCAATACCTGGTTGAGATGACTACATTTATTTCATTGTCTACAATAACTCTACATTATATTTAGTATCAAAGGTTCAGAGTGGGGTTATCTTTTATAAACAGAGCAAAGATTGCCTTAAACACTCTCGGTTGAAGAACTTATTTCAAATTCTTCATCACTCCAATCATTTCCTATTTTTGATCATCTGAAACACATCTCCAGAACCAAAACCAACAACATCGAGAATGGTGTCAACAACATTGCGACCTACAGAATTATCAACATCCTTGCGGCATGAGCCAGCAGCAGTGACAACGTCTATGACCACACCAACAAGTACCCGGCACATAGAGATTGTTTGTCCACTCATTGACTGTGTGGAGAGCTGTAGTGTCGGCTATGTGACTGACAAGCATGGCTGTTCACTGTGTGATTGCTTACCAGGTATGTCCTGACCCCTAGGTCTATGCCTTAATGTTTAGATAGACTGAGCATCATGAACATATCATACATCCCACCTACACCAACGAGATGAACACCAGACCCAACAACAGACCAAACAAAAGACTAGCTTGAGTGGTCAAGAATTGGTCAGTTTGGAGTTGGTTTGGTGTTGGTTTATAATTGATTTAGTAGTGTAACTTAGGTTTTTATATACAGGTAACCTCCAGCCCTGGAAGATAACCTTTTGTGGACAATTACTTCCTGAAATATCGAGAAGTAATAGTTTGGCAGTCAAGCAGTATGTACTATGAATTGTCCTCAATTTCTGTTAACAACAGATTGCAGATTTTATAATTTTTTCTTTTCAAAAGTTGTCTGTAATTAGTTGTCCAGACATAGTTAAAGCTTTTGCCATGCTTATTCATCTGCAGAAATCAGTGTTTGTGAGGGCATGGCAGAGTGCACGCGGAAGTGTCCCTTTGGTTTCCGTCAAGATGAGAATGGTTGTGATACATGTCGCTGCCAGCAGTGTAAACCCATGGATTCATGTACAAAGTCTTGTCTCTATGGCTACCAGATGGGCCGTCATGGATGCCTCAAGTGCAAATGTCGAAAGTGCCCCCCTCTATCAGACTGCAAGAAGCTGTGCACGCATGGTTTTGAGCTCAACGATAGAGGTTGTGAGATATGCAAATGCCAGGGTAGGCTTCCATTCTCATTGCTTTTACTTTCCCAGTAGCTTAAGAAAACATTCAGTCAATGCTTCACAACTTTTCTTCAGAATGTTCAGCCTACAAATAGAAGCATCTGTCAATAACTTACTTTCATTTGGTTTAATATATGTAAATTGTTATTTTATTACAGCCGTTGATTCAAAGAAATCCCAAGATAGTCCTGAAAAGGACCTAGAAACTTTTTAAAAGTCTGTGAGATAACTCTGAGAAGGAATGTTATTTCTCCTCTAACAGTGATTTCATTTGTCATAAAATGAATGAGCCCATGCCATTTGTGTTGACAATCTCAATGTGTAATACCAGTGCCCATATCTTACCAGTCAAAGGACATAACCTATTAAGCTATTGGGTTTTAGAACAGATGGCTCATGAGAAAGGTAATTTATCAAACAGTTTCAAAATAATGTAGACTGATGAAGGAAAAAAGAGACAGAGAAAAGAATTTTAGTAGAACATAACTTCTGTCTAACAATGCTTGAAATTGGTTGCTTGAAGGTGACAGCAGCATATAGGACAAGACTGTTTGAATGCTGATTTACTGCACCATATTTGTGTGTAGAGATGAAATGTGATAATAGCTCATGATTTGGAGTCCTTCTTTATGGATACTGGTAGGTCTTTTAAAGGTTATACACAGTTTTGTTAAGGGGTCATGAATTTGGTTCAAATGAATATATTAGAAGCATACAATATTCAATGATCGTTGTCGCGGTTATGTTGTATAGCTCCCTCTCAAGACTTGTATTACTTAGCTTTAAAACAATGTTTCTTGACTACAATCGACCGATTTGCTATCCCTGTTTGGAAATTATATATCAGAACTGCATATTCTGAGAGTTTCTTGACTACAATCGACCGATTTGCTATCCCTGTTATATATCAGAACTGCATATTCTGAGATTGTCATGGTCTCATTAACCATGGAATGGCACTATTTCAATTATATCAAATTTACCGGTAAATTTTTGGTTAAATTTAATTTCTTGAAAGCAGAAGTGTTTTAGGGGCTAAATTTTCTAGTGCTTATAATACATGCACAGGGGCATATAAATATATTTAAATTTTAAAGAATTACTATCCATCCAATTTTCAACATTGCAACTCTGCATTACCTTTAATACCCTGGCGAAAGATTCAGGATCGAACCCATAATAGTGTTTGGACAAGGCACTTAGCCTATTGGTCTGATCCGGCTTTTCCTTCGCTAACCGCAAAAGCCACAGACACTTAGAATGTCTCTTAACCACAGGATTGCTTCAGTCATATCTCTTCACCACAATACTCAGTGATGTGCTATTGATGTGTGGACATGATTGTCTTTTTCCACTCTGTCTGTCTATTTGTTCAGAATAATGTTGGGAACAGAGAGTAGCGCTATTATTTTCCTGTAAGATGTAAGGGATCTGAGTCTCCTAGCTACTGTATATTGTGTATTGTTTACATTTCATTATAGTTGCTTGGTTCATTTATTAACAACTTGAGAAGTAGTGTGCACCACTCTGTTGATACAGAGGTGTGGAGGGGGGAAAATATGAATGTTCAATACTTCATCAATGACCTCATTCTTGGGTTTGGTATAGTTTGTTGGTTTAACCTGACAGCTAAAAAAATCATGCACACCGGTATGCTTTAATGCTCATAATTAAGCAACCAGGGGACTGAGGGCTTGAAATCCTCTCAGAGGGACTTGGTAATGAGTATTAATACCTCACTAAAGGGCACTAGGGCATCGACTTGGTTTCAAACCTGGGACTTCCCAATTACGAGACCACTGATTGCGCCTCAACGATTCTAGATGTATTTTTCTCAAGAAGCCGGCCACCTTGGATGTTTTTAGAAAGTTTTTGTAATGTACTGATTTTCTTATCACTTTTCTCTCTCTACCCATTGCCCCCTGTTTTGTTTGTTCTCCATAGCATCGGCTGTAATAGATCTCAAGCCATCAACCCCAACTGAAGGTTCTTGCCAAGGTGTAGATGGTGTGGTCTATGATGACGGTGAGAGTTGGCATGATGGATGTAGACAGTGTTACTGTAGTAACGGACAAGAGATGTGCAGTCTTATTACATGCCAAGTACCTGCATGTAGTAAACCAGTATTCAGATCTGATCAGTGCTGCCCAACATGTCCAGGTATCTTACAAATCTTCTATTAAAAACTAAAATACATCTGCATGGGGGATACTGAGAATGTGAGACTAAGTTCAATGGTGTCTCAAAGTGTGCTTTTTAGAGATGACTCTCAATGGCTGTAAATTACCAGATTGATCAAAATAAAGAAAGTATTGTACAATACATCATGTTTATATATGGGCTTTAATGAATCAAGTTACATCATTGAAATACATCTTGCACTTGTAAAGAAGACACCTTTCTTTAACAAGGAGAAACTAAAGGAACTTTTAAAACAAAAATTCTTTATTATGGCAAGTTTGGCAAATCTGAACAACTTGCAAAATTCATAAAAATTTGGGTTTTGACAATAATTATAACCTGCTTGGTTTAAAGGAGTCACACCAAGAAGCAAAAGTGTTTTGAATTGATGCAAAATTCATATCATTGCGAAGGGAAAGCCTTATTGATCAATTACAACAAATTTCCTCTTCAAAATATGTTTTGGGCC
>BEXV01000698.1:158268-170485 GCA_003118195.1 Hemicentrotus pulcherrimus
ATCTGATTAGATTTTGGAGCACGTAGGTCAAAGGTCAAGGGTCACAGAGGTCAACTTATGAAATTCCATACATTGAGATTGTTATCATAATATCTCAAGAACCACTGAAGATTTAAACTTCAAACTTAATGATAGTGTGTATCACCATCGGAAGACAATCTGATTAGATTTTGGAGCACAGCACGTAGGTCAAAGGTCACAGGGCTCATTATGTTTTCAAAAAATAGCTCCTGATACATACAATACAACATTCATACTAGAGTGGGACCCTGAGTCTTTATCTGGCTCTCGTTCCAAAAGATGCTCAAACAGGCGTTCATGATCTATACATTTTTTTATAAGATGTGGAAATAATTCAATGACTTATCTTAAATAGCTATATGATTCTGATATAGCTATACGATGATTGCTGATAGCCTGAGCACAGAGTAGGTTGTATACAAAGGATCAAATGACTATATGTTACCTTAAATCACTGGTGCATTGATTTGATCTCAGAACAAAGTAAAGGTTTCAAAGCCATGTCACCTCATAATGAATATTTGACATACATGTACATAGCAAATGGAAAGGAGTCTACAGTGATGATATTGATTGTGATATTTGCTACATATGGTGCATTACGTGCATACTTCAATACAATTTGAACATGTGGTTGATTCTCTTGCTGACCCTTGCCTTGTCCTATCCCAATGCAGTGCCTGCAGAGGTTCCCATCGGTGACCCTACCATGGAGGATTCCTGCATGTTACCCAACGGAGTGACCTTCCAACATGCATCTACTTGGAAGGAAGATAGTTGTACTAGTTGTCAATGTGTGTCTGGTGAAACCATGTGCTTCTCACAGACATGTCCACCTGTAGATTGTGATAAACCACTTCTCAAGAAAGGACAATGCTGCCCAACATGTCTTGGTGAGTGACACATACACATTCTAGACAGTGCAATGTCCATATATTCTGTACGGAGTTTACTGTAATGTCCAGTCTAAATAGTTTATAATTTGCCATCCTTTGATCACTACTACATTTAGTTGTTACTCAGCTAGACCAATGTGGTCTTATGCGTGCACTGTCTTACATTTCTCTCTGAATTGAAATGCATTTGCTTACCGTACACAACTAGTGATGGCTCAGTTTGCATGAACTCCATCTGATGTCGGTTGATTCTAGAGAAACGTTTCACCCAATAGAAGTCAACCTTGTATTATTATCATTCTGTTAGATCCTGATACCAGACTTGTGTGTAAGTCAGGAGGTGATATCTACGTCAGCGGTGAAACCTGGAGAGTTGATAACTGTACCACCTGTGTCTGTGAGGGCAGTAGAGTCTCTTGTACGATATCACATTGTCCTGTAGTGAAGTGTGAGAATCTCGTTCATGTACCAGGAACATGCTGTCCAGTTTGTCAAGGTAAATTGTCTTTCTTCCCATTTTCTCAGAAACTGTGGACAGCATTACAAGCATGTTTTATTATAGATACCGTAGTATCTTCAACATTAAAAAAAAAATCTTCCAATATTCAACAGCATGGGTTTATTGTCTAGCAAACTGATGATGGTTGTCCAGAGATATCTTTGCAGGCATGATAAGTCCCTGGGGGTCGTTGTCTTGGAATGTTACCTATTGTAGTTTGTTTAATTATGAGATTAAGAAGACAAGCAGGGCCGGGAGGGAGTAGATCTGTTCATGGGATCATGTAGTTGCCATGTTTATGTGAGTGATATGAGATTCTGTATTTCATGAACCTTCTATTAGTGATGAGCGCTGCATGATCAGCAAATTTACAGGCATGCCATGAATGCCAATTGGCACAACCAATAGGCACCAATTAACTGTGAATTACAAAGAGCTTCACATGATATCATTTTCAACACAGGTATATAATTGACTTTGAAAATAAACTTCTAAGCTTGTGCCAAAACTCCTAAATGTTATATGGGAATAGGTTTTTTTTTTTTAAAGTATAAAGATTATGCATTTTGCAACTTCATTGGAATAATTTTCTTCTTCAAATTTGCACTTACTTTTGTAAGGTTTAAGCCCCACAGCACTACTCATGGCTACTTGCGTGCTCTATATAGCAAACAATGCCTAATCAGTGATCATTGGTACCCCATTGTCCACTTTTTCTTATGTTAATTAAAAGCTGATTTAATGAGATAACCACCTGCCAGTGACCTTGCAGGGAGGTCTAATCCCTAAAAATGTAGTTGGGTGAGAAAGAGAAACATGTTGATCCTTTTCCCAAATGATCTAGTATACAGGCACATTAGAGCTAAATAAAAAATAAAAAAAACAAAAACTATTTTAAAAACACAAAAAACACCCTGGATTGGTGATCAGTATTCTCCACATGCCATGAAACATTTCAGTCTTGAAAACAGAAAACTGACATCATTTACAACTCTCAGGTAGCCGCCCCTTTAACTGTATCTTGCCATTTCTCAAACTTATGTAGATGCCACAAAGTGGCCGACTTAGATTTATGTAGACTCCAAAACCAATAGAGACTTTATGTTTCATAGCCGTTACTTAATTCAATTGCAAAGAGTTACTTGATTATTTTCAGGTATTTACCTTCTGAATTCTTTAAGCAAATACTTGAACTGAAGAAGGCATGTCAGGAAGGTCACAGCATAAAATCTCCAGATATGGTGTCTCCAATGAGTAAACAGCAAAGAGACTTCTATCAGAGAATCAAGCTCTAGAATTTTTAAACCGATCTTATTTCATGGAATTTCTTCAGGATATTAAAAGGAGGATGTTTATCTTAAATCCTGAGAAATGTTGATGAGTGCGAGTCAATAATACAGTATACTGATTATTTGTGATATGAATCTGGTTTAGTTTGTAGAGGCCTTTAGAGCTTACTGAAATTCTTCCTCTATCTTAAAACACCTGTGTTTATATAAAGAGATATGTTGATAAGGTTACTGCTCTTTTTCGTTGTTTCAGGTTGTTTTCTGTCACTAGTTAAGCTGTCTATGTTATCCATAAATATTTGCAAAGTATCTTTTAATTAATTGAAGGTCTGCAGTATACATTCATGTTCATCCTTGCTTTCACTTACTCATCTTATCTTGTTATTGTATCTATCTTTTCATTTTCCTGTTACTAGAGTACTTTTATATGTTTCTCCTTTCTTCTCTTTTCTAAAATATGACTTGTATCATTATTTTCCCCTCTCCTTCATAGCATATTTTCTCTCTTTCTTATTAAATGTGTACAGTTAAAGGGTAATAAACAATCACTTCTCATATGCTTCATTCATTAATATTGTGTAGTGATATATTTGATATATCATGGCATTAAAGACAATATTTGAATTTGTTTGTATTTGTAGATTTAAATGAAGACATATTTGAGGATCAAACCAAACGACCTACAAAGATATCACATACTGGTAAAAAAGGTGAGAAATAAGATATCTCTAATTCATGGCATTATTCACTTATGATCAGACATTTGATTTAGCGACAATAAGTGCCTCATTTCATTAGGGATACAGGGTTAGGGCTTTAGTTGTGATATGTAATAATTAAGAGTTTGCTTATTATAAAAAGTTGACTTTGCAGAGCAGTTTTTGCCAAAAAATGTGTTTTAAAATCTATAAAATAGGGGTGATTGGCAAATGGATTTAGCCCTTTTTGCAGTCCTTTTACATGTAGCACTTAGAATAAAAAGATCTCCTAGATTTTACCTTCAAGCATATATATATGCTTAGCTCTATTAAAGAAAAAAAAATACTAGTAATAGATCTTTTTTAATGTATTCCCTGAATCTAGATGATCAATATCTTTTAACCGCAACTGATTTATGACTAAAGTAGAAGTCCATGGAATTATTTAGCTCAATTGATGAAAAAAATTGTTGCTTTACTCTTGATATCTTTCTTAGATTTTGACGCTACAGAGCCTGCTCCAAGCCCTGAAAAACCAAAGACACAGAAACCTTATCGTGATAAAGGTAATTTAGTTCATTCGTTTATAAAGATATCCTATGTCGAATGTTAATTATTAAACAGTATGTAAAGAACTTCTTCAGTTTTTGATGATTTAATGGTCAAAAGCCATATATCATACAGGATATAGAATCCCCCAGAACAACATCCACTCAGGGATGCGATTCCTCTGCTTAATACGCTGATTTCCAGATTTCAAAAAAGGATTAAATAAAATAATATAACAATTATCTCATCTGAACAATGTTTCAGATTCCCTTTAAAGCCTTATCTACACTAGTTTAGCCAGGAGGGATTTAACCTCCCTGAATTGTCACTGACAGGTGGTTATCTCATCAAATCAGCTCAATTAACATTAGAAAAAGGGGACCATGGGGGACCAACGGTCACTATACATAGGCAGTGTTTGCTATATAGAAGGTGCAAGTAGCTATGAGTAGTGCAGTGTTTGAAGCATTAAGGCTTTAAGCAAGTTGGAGTAACAAATATTTCTCAAATTTAGTATTTTAATTTAAGGAAAATGTGTTCTTTTACTTTAATATATTCTACAATTTTCTGCAGAAAGGGGACATGGCCCCTGCATTGCCCATTTAATCTTTCTTCTTTTGAGGAATTTCTCTGTCTCATCCCTGCTACTACAAGATAGACAATAATGTAGTTTCAACATCTCTGTATCTGTTTTGATATCTCTATGTTTTCACCTCACACTGTTTTTCAGTGTATGATGTCCTAATTGTACCCTTTTTTCTTGTTTTTTAACCCGGCCGCCAGACTCCAACATGGCCAATCAGTCAGGAGATAAACAGACCCCTATCGCCGCCAAGCGTCATCCTTTCCCAGTCTACCCTGTCGTCATGTCTATCCTCGTCATCCTACTTGCAATCTGTATCGTTCTCCTACTTCTTCTCTTTGTTACAAAACGGCGCCATCGCCTGCTCTACCATGTCAATGTCAAACCCATCTGTGGCAAAGGTCAGCCGCCTCCATCCATCGCCACATCGGCAATCAAGACAAAAAACATGGACGTCAAAAATAGCAACAATAGAGACTCTATTCGAGATTCTGCCATGTTTAAAGACAATTTACCCACAAAGGCAGGCGTGAATAGCGTGGTGTTAGATGGGAAGGATATAAAGAGATACAGTGATATGTTTGCTGTGGGGAAGAGTATCCAACCTGTGTAAGATGTTATTCATCACAGATTCTTTTAGTTTCTCATTAGCTTGTCTGAAAGACCTTATGAGAAATCCAACAGAGATGACACCTACGACCGACCCCTTCTTCATTTGCCAAGATTTCAAAAGTCTCATTTTTTATGAATAGAAAATGGTATGTAATAAAGACTCTTTGTGATAGAGAAAGTGTCTCTATGTAGAAGGACCATCCCACCTGTATGAAGTCATTCAGTGTATGAGGTCGGTAAGAGGTATCAATATGAGAGATTAATTTATTTTGCTATGTTTTGAAAAGGATGGGCCTATCTTGAGAGATTGAAACAATTCAGGGGTTCACCTCGGTTCAATTCAGGGGTTCACCCCTGTTTAATTCAGGGGTTCACCTCGGTTCAATTTAGGGTTAATCCCGGTTCAATTCAGGGGTTCACCTCGGTTCAATTCAGGGGTTCACCCCAGTTCAATTCAGGGGTTCACCCCGGTTCAATTCAGGGGTTCACTTCGGTTCAATTCAGGGGTTTACCTCGGTTCAATTCAGGGGTTCACCTCGGTTCTATTAAGGGGTTCACCTCGGTTCAATTCACTGGTTGATAATGAGAGATAGTGCCAAGTATTAAGGATTTCAAAATTAACTCAGATAAGAAATGCACATAAGAAACTCTACCATGAATTGACTACAACATGTAATAATAAATAATAATAAAAAAGGTGCTTATAAAGTGCTTACCACCGAAGTCTCTTAGTGCTATAACAAACAAAATACAATGATAAACAATTACATATTAAACAAAACAAAATGAAAATGTGAATAAACCTACAAATTACAATACATATGAAATATACATCAATGTGAACAGAGTTAGTTAATCATCAAAAGCAATTTTGAATAAACAGGTCTCAAGACAAGTTTTGAATTGGTTAACAGTCTGACAGTTTTGTTCCAAAGTTCAGCAGAAGCTTTGCAGAAAGAGCGATGACCATAATAAGTTGAAATTACAAGAATTAAAACACACACACACACTCTCTCTCTTTCTCTCTCTCTCTCTCTCTCTCTCTCTCACTATCTTTCTCTCTCTCTATCTATCTCTATTTATTTTTTTTCTTTTCCTCTCACTATCTTGCTTAACTCACTTTGATCATGTTTACATGAGTGTAAGCATAGATGTGTATACATGAATACTGAAAATGAAAGCATCCGTCACTGTAGGTTGTCATACTTTCACTGCCATTGAACTCATCTGTGAGTCGTGTCATTCTATTTTCTAAAAGAAGATTTTACAGACATTGAAATCCAGCTATGAAATGATATATTTTCTGCTGTTGAGTGAATTTTTAGTCAATCCATATACCTGGTCTCTCTATTGCAGTAAGGGATAATATATGTTTGTATAAATTCAATTTCCATTTATGAATTGACAAGTTTGTCAGATTTGCAAATAAACAAAGGCTGTGTAAAATACAGGAAGGTGGTCTTGGTGTTGACACAACACTTTTTAAACTCTTTTGAAGATGGTCTCTTGAAATAAGAACTATTTGTATTTTTGTATGCCGATGCTAGAAGAAATGTATTTATTGACTTGAAAGTTTTCTTTGTTTTGTTATTTGACATGACTTTAGCTCATGTATATTATGTAGTCCTTGTTACAAAGAAAAGGATTGATTTTAAATAGTACTATTTTGTGTGTGTTTGGGTCGTCATTGGTTTATAACAAAAAAGACAACAAGTGTTTCCCTTTGCAAACTCATGCTACTCTCAAATTGCCAGGAATTTTTTTTTCCAGGTAAGGTAATATTGATGTATTTTATCAATTAAAAAGAATGACTCTTATTGACAGACATCCACATATCTTGTACCATGTGAGAGAAAGACAACAAGATGCACTAATTCACCCAACTATAAAATGGTGAATCGATTTTATGATATTCAGTTATGAAAGTACTAACTAGTAGCTCTTGAATGAATATTCAAGAACTTTGGATATGTGATGTTTATATTACAAGTAATGATTCTGTTAACAAGCACATTCAACACAATGCAGAGGAACAGAAATGCTTCTTCTGTAGCAGACAAAACAGGGTGTCTATTCATTGAATGACACCACTGTGCTTACTGAACGATGTATGGACCAGTAGTGGACTAGTCATAAGGTACGTCCATACAGTCTGTATCACTAAAGCTCCTACTAACAACTCATAGCATGTATTCTCTACAGAACTATCACTGTCTGTCTGTCTGTCTGTCTGTCTGTCCAAACCAAATGGAGATGTAGTAGTCATCTTTTCATCTTAACTCTAAATCGTGTATGCTTCTTTTCTCCTAAATTATTGTTTTTGCCAATTTCCATAAACATGGATTGGCATGTTTGACTCTTAAGACCCTTTTGTAAAGGGATGTTGTAAATATATATATAGATATAATAAAATATATATATTTCATTTGGCAAGGCTGTCTGAGCATTAATGGCAAAGATAAGAGCAGATAATGCTACTGTGAAAAACCTTTTTGTTTGCTCTGTATGTTTTTATTTGTGTGTTCAACTTTTGCACTTTGTGCCTTTTTATTTGTCAATATGATGGTAGGATTTATTTTCTCCTCTATGTTTTTGTAAAATGTATACAGGCAATTAACATTTTGCAGAAAAACTGTACTTCTGGTTAAATTTCCTATTCTTATGCTTGCTAATTTGAGATATTTTTTCTTTTGATTTTGATGTTGAAATAATTGGTGCCATAATATTGATTTAGACAAGGAAGAGGAGGGAGAGTTTATAACAGGGTACTGTTTATTCATGCTCATAGTATTCCCCATAAATATTTGTATTCTCCATACCCCATCATTGATGTAATCAATGTCGCAGATTTCTTTTCTGAAATTGAATATTAGATAAGATACGGTATGTTGAAAGGATAGCAGGTAATTATTGTACTCCTAAGAAATCAGTGTGTAAATCTATGTAATGCTTGGTGGATGAAGCGTGTTGTGTGAATTGCTCATAGGTAAATTGATGTCAAATTGTTCAACAAAAGTGTCAGGAATTAAAAAGAAATTTCAGCTCAATTCTTTAATTTTTTTTTGACCACATAAGATCTTCTCATTCATGACTCTCATTTAGATACAAAGCAATAAACTGCAGTGGTTTATTATTAATGATGATGTAAGCTTGACGTTCCTATGTCTTACACTACAGATCTCAGTGTATACACATAGAATGTTTGATGCGCTCCGGTGCCATTCATTTACATTAGTCACATAATTCTGCTGAGCTTTACTGTGTCATATCTGATTGAGCCTTGACTGTGTTAGCAAGATTAGGAAACATTATGAGAGAAAAGATAAGATGAGTTTGCTTCATCACCTTGCTATATCTAACTTCACATTACATGACACCATCTTGAATGTCACTGTGAAACAATGTTACTTTGTCCAATCAAGAAAACACATTATATCACTATTTAGGCAGTTTGACGTGTGTACAGCATTGCTAGGGTTAATACATTGTACATGTACATCTAGACTACTAGCTACCATGCATACTACTAATCTATCTGCTCAAGCCAGGGAGGGATCCTACCCTGCACCGTACAACTCTGTCTGCGCGTGACATCTGATCAATTATACAATCTTATTTTCTCATTTATACCAATGACAATCACAAGTTGTAAAATAAATTGAGTTAAAGTTATACATGTAATTATATAATGTTTTGTTTTATTATTATGATTTTAATGTTTACATTTATTGTACACTGGCTGTACATGTAAATACGTTGGTGTTGACGATCCACTCATGATATGGTCATGTATCTCTACTATTTGATATTGGGCATCAACTTTCTGCTCCATATTCTCATTAAGCTGGGTGTTTTGTTTTTGAGTGATTGAAAGGTTTGAATAATCACCCACTATTACTGAAATTTAGGGTTATACAAAGAACTCCAACAGCTAGGCGGACAGTAGACTCACAGAGTAGTCAGGTGTATCAGAATTTTAATTACTAGATATTTTAGACATCATAATAAGTTGAACCAAAAATTAATTTTCATCGCTCCCCCCCCCCAAAAAAAAAGATAATAATAAAAATAATATCGTCTGTTCATGCACTTCTACTAGAACAGTGTAAATAATTCAATTTTTTTTTGTATTTAAGCTCCAGTTACCCTTGAATTGTACCAATCACAAAAATTTATTTTGCTCTGTATGTCAGGGGTTCCATGTCACAATCAAAGTATGAGTTTCAAATATATTTCTTTTATACAGGGATACTGTAAGTTTATTTCTACTCTAAATTAACCAAGAAGCGCCTGGTGGCCGGGTCAACTATTTGATACACCCCTAGGTGTTCCCTTGGAATAGGAGACTCACTGAACCCTAGTACGACCTGGGTTCAGTTTGCAGGCTTATACTCCTTCACCATTATCCCAATGAATCCTAGCTAGAGTCTTTAACCTTGATCTTCTGCATTCTAGCTGATACAGGAATGATTGGAGCACTGTCTGTGAGAGTAGCAAGCTTGTGTATGATTGCTCCAAGTCATTCTCCCCTGATAGTGGATATCAGGTGGGCAGGCTGGAGTATTGTAACCAAGCCACTTCTGTACAATGTTTCTCATTACATTCAATATATACATACAAACATTTCGCAAAGGGACTTGCAGTATGTTACACATTCATTATGGGATAACCATATAATTCAATATATTATGCAAACAATCTCAAATCAACATTTAGTGGGTGCTGTATATATGGCTGTATTGTGCAGAAGGCATTTACATAATAATACATTTTTAAAGATAAACAACTCATTAATTATGAAATTAGTTGATAAATCCCAAACTCCAACCATGTACTTTAAAGGTATTTGGAATGTGGTCTTAATTTTTCATCCCAATTGACTTTATTTAGTTGGAAATGTGTATATATTTATACCATTTACAAATGTGTTTTTTTTTTTAAATTAAGACCCATCAAGAGTAACTTGTCATCCAAATGTGTCCCTTTCTTGAATACCTTCTCTCTATCATTTATTTATTCTTAATCTCACAACTAGTGATTCCCATTGCTTAAGATGTAGGTGCTTGTACTATCTGCTGATTTATTATCACTGTTTTCTCCCTGAGTTTGACTCTTTTATTTCTCTTAATGTTTAACTATCTACTTTGTGTGTGTTTCTCTCTCTCTCACTTTCTGTTTTTGTCTGTCTCTCCCCCTTTTGGCTCTCTCTCTCTCTCTCTCTCTCTCTCTCTCTCTCTCTCTGTCCTTTCATTCTGCAAGTACTCTAACTGTTTTCTTTCTTCAAACTATTTAGAAATACCTTTTTTTTATGTGTCTGTTCATTGTTTTCCTACCACTCACATGATATACTTTGTTTTCTCTAAATCTTGTATAGCTGTGCCGTTTATTATTTTCACTTTGATTGTCTTATTGCTTTCTCTCTCCTTTATACCAGGGCCTCTCAGGTCTCCTCGATCACTCTTGATCCATCTAAACATCTCCATATACTTGATACAGTATGAAGGTATCTCCTAGTCCTGTGCACAAACTCGCATTCCTGCAGCCCACCTTGTCATACAACCCCAGAATCTTAAGCCAAAGGTTTATTTGTCTTACCGGTATGTTGTGAAAATCAGTTTTCCTGTAGTGGAAGAAATATTGCTTTAGTTGCCATGTCAATGTTTCCCTGTTTGTTGACTTTGGAATAGAATATTGCTTTTACCTACTAAGGCAAATTTTGTCTATGCATTTAAAATTGATTCAGCAATATTAGTGTACAAAATGGGAAATGCTTGTAATAAAATTTGCTAATTTATAAACAAAACATATTTGATGTGTTTATTATTATATCTGTGTCATGTGCCATATTTTCAGTAATAACTTTCATGATAAAAATCTATAACGCAACAAGTTAAACATTGTTTAAAGAATCATCATTTACATATTTTCAGGTTTTATTTCCAGAATGGTGGCTGATCCAAGATACAGGGATGAGGAGGTACATATTATATGTAGTAGCCACATAGTAGTAAGCCGGTGGCCTTGAATGTATGTGTACCTAGCTCTCTCAGACTCGGGCAGTCTAATCAGGAGAAGAGGGGATTCAATTTCAAACAAATTAATATAAAAATATTTGTTAGATAAAAACAGAAAAGGCTATTATTCTTAATTGTCAAGGGAAATTGTCGGAAGGAGGAAAAACAAGGTGTCTGGTATAAATATCTTCTAATGCCCCTCCTATACTTCACACATCCACTGCAGTATTTATTGCAGTTGTCATCAAAAGTCTTGATTGTTGCTCATCAAATGTTCTAGGAGCTGCAAGGTTAATCTCAAAAACAAATCCAATTTGGTCGAGAGATGAGATGAGATGACAGGTGCCCATCTTATTTAGGCATTCTTAATATCACATTCTCAATTAATCTGTCAATATACTAAAGTGATTATCTACAGATTACAGGATCAAAACATTTGCTTTATGGGTGTCAAAATCATGATGATTGACGTACAGTCTCAATTGTAATCACACGTCAAAATATTTCAGGGATTAATCGGAGCTGATTTCTTGAGTAAATTCTGATCTCAGCAGAATTTAGTATGCTGAAAATTAGGGGAAAGAGCTTACCCTTCTTTCTTCTTCTTATTTTGAGGTTGTGTGTGTCTTAGGGATGAAATGGGGATTATGCTGATTTACTGGAGGGCCTGGGGGTGTGTGACGTGTAGGATCAAGATGTGGCAGAGTTGAGATTGCGATTGTGGTTTTTGTTCTTCTCTTCAAGGCTAGCTATATGTCAAGCAATCAAGTAATAGCTCTTTGTCTTTTTCACCTGCTATTTTAATTTGAATAGTGATGTTAGAATTGAATTTGAATAATCAAGATGAAATATGTCAAAGATAGGACCTCAAAAGGGCAAAAAGATTAGTTTGTTTTCATTTTTGATTAGGTGTAGTTTCTGACTTCTGACAATGACTCTTTGGATTTAAGAGAATTTAAGAAAAGAAATAATTCCATGACGTAAGTCAGGGGAGCAATGGAGAGAGAGAGAGAGAGAGAGAGAGAGAGTGTGTGTGTGTGGAGGGGGGGGGGGGGG
>BEXV01000699.1:3774-23611 GCA_003118195.1 Hemicentrotus pulcherrimus
CCCCCCCCCCCCCCCGGATCGCCGCCCCTGACTAGCATGCATCACCATCATGTCAGCCCATTGACTAATGATCTCTCTTATTCTCATAAACTTAAGTAAATTAATAATATTGATATTTCAAGAATAATTCAAGCCATGATCTTAACTTAATTTGGACAAAGCAGGATGGAGCCACAGTCTAATATTGGTTTCCTCAATTGAATAAGATAATCTTTGAGATTGTATTATCATCAGCAGTGTTCTCTCATTTGCCAGAGATAAAGTCTACCGTATTTGCCAGCCGTAAGGGCCGCACCCCCCGATTTTGACATTTCGTAGACAAAAAAAAAAAATTAAATTTTGCCAACACCATAGGCAGCAAGCCAGATGGCATCTTATTTCAGCTTTCCGACCGGCCGCAGTTACGCAGTCGATCGTGTATTGCGCCATAGCTTGGCACGCACGGACTGCGAGGATTGAGGTTGCTGAAGCGATGGCACAAGCTTAGATCTAGTTTTTGGTTGGTAAGTTATGAAGTTTATTCACGAGATTTACAAAACTTCATGTCAACAATCTAACACAAAATTGTCAGTATTGTCATTGTACTTAGCTTAGTCCCATATATGTACAAATATGTGCTGTTTTGACTGTTGTTGTTCAGAGGCCTTACCCAGACCTTTTAATATTTTCTCTTCCGAAAACACTGGCCTTTACGCCAGCAAATACGGTATGCAACATTACCGTTTATTCTTATTGCAAAAGGCCAGAATCAATTATACATCCTGAAATTGCTAAAAAGGCTGATATACCATTATTTTCATATGCATATTGTGCTCGCACTATGTGATACACAGGTGAGACTTGTAAGGCTTGGAATTCGCCATGTTATATTCCTTTGACAAAGTCATAGGTACTTCTTGTGAGGCTTTACCTATTGACTTTCTGTGTTTATTACAGGACCCATAGACAAAGAGGCTGTTGGAAAGACGGTAGTAGTGGCAGCCATGTCATCGCAGAAACCACCAGCAGCATCCCAGGGCACCCCTGTGGCCACTCTGCCATCATCAATACTAGGTGCCCAAGAAACCTCCAAGGTTATCATCATTCCACCAGGACCCTTGGGACAGGCAACATCCACATCGTCCAGTTCCCTGGGTGGCCAGACTACAACACCTGTTGTGGACCAGTCAGGGGCAGCTGAACGTGTGATGACTATTCCTGCCTCCACAGTTGCCAGTATTCAACAGGAAGGGTCTGCAAAGAGTGTTGTTTTACCATCAGCATTGATACCAGGACTCAAGAACTTTAACATGCAGTCAAAGGCACCCATGCGTTTTCTTATGGTAACCACTGCAAAAAACCAGGCTGGCCAACCGGTGAAGAGTGTGAAGACATTGGTTCTGCAGAATCCTCAGGGGGTACCACTGGATGGGCAAGTGGTATTGAAAATCCAAGAGGGACAGCAGCAACCAGGGCAGATCAAGCAGTACGGACAACCTGTAAAGAGTCAAGACGCCTCTGCTGCTGGACCAGTCTTGCAGACGTCGGCAGCAAAACGTCCCCTGGCTGCAGCGTCCGAGGTTGTCGAGATCATTGATGATGATGATGACATTGTGATGCTGAGCAGTACTCCAGCATCCTCTGTTTCCAAGAAGACCACTGCTCTCAGAGCAACAGCCAGAGCTCCATCTGCTGTTCCTGGGCAAGGGGCTAGTCCAGGAAAGGTCCGTCAAGGGGTGCAGCTCATACATGGAGGTGAATATGATCCTCACATGATGGAAGGAGAAGAAATGATGTTTGCAGATGACGATGCTACGTAAGTATCATTTTGAAACCAGGAAAGGCCAAAACTTTTGATCCGTCAGAATTTATATATATCAAATGTTTAAAACATATTTCTTTCTACAAGGACCTCCAGTAGAGGCTAAATTTTCTTTTATTGCTCCAAACCCAGGATGCATATTTGCATATTTTATAAATTGACCAGTAAGAGGAGTGAGCTTTTTAGATAAACTACATTGTTGAAGGCTGAAAGTACTTACCAGTGTTGTAGTCAACGAACAAGGCATACATAGTACAAAAACAGATGTATGCCTATTTATCAAAGTTAAAGTATGTGTTTTCTCATTAATGAGGACAAACAATAACAGATGAAAAGGGGATAATTGTACCCTGGGACATTTCTTCTATCGTAGAAGTGTCATTATTTGTGTGAACACCCCTACAAGAGCCTTTCTGAACAGAATTTAATGGTATGGTAATAGCATATTTGAGTTTTCGATTTCCTCACATCTGCTCTGCTGCATATGTTTCTACCATGACAGGTTACCAGAGCTTGTTGAAGGAAAGAAGGTACTAGCCAAGGGGGAGGAAAGTTTCTGGTTTCCAGGAACACTCATTGGTCCTCCTATACATCATAAAGGAATGGTAAGCTTCTCATGTCAGCGGCCTGCCTGTTATTTCCTCATTTTTACTTGATTTAGATGTAATATTTCATTATAATGCTCTCTGCTTTATGATAAACATGTATAATGTTGTATAATGTTGTTTTTAAATCCATGAAGCTGTTTTTAATAGACCAGTTCACGGTTAGCGCATTACTGCAATGACTCCAAATATCCCCAGATCTTCAAAACATTAAGAGGTCCCACTTTGTACATTTTGAAATAATCACTCCTGCAGCGATGGAGGTGCTATTTAAATAGCCTTTTTCCACCCTTTTCAAAGAATACTCCCACCTATGTATCATGGAGTGCACTGAATGTGCATGAATGAATAATGTTACATAACTTTCATGAGTATGTATCCAGTATTTCGTCTCTGTGTATTATTATATTTCAAAATTTGTTCTGCAATGACCTTCATCTGCTCATGCTCAGACTGCAACCGTGAACTGGCTTAATACAAGAAGTGAGATTATTAGCTTTCCTACATGTAGATCTAAGGATTTGGCCTTATGCAAGGGAAGGCTTCTAAAACAAATTCATTCAAGCTACCAATCACCTGAAGATGTTTTTTTTTTTTTTTGTATAGCTATAAGTCAACCTTCTAAACTTTACCTGGCATTCTCTGGGTAAACGATTAAGAAGTATGAAGAAAATAAAGGATAACATAAAACCTTGTGTTTAGGACTCGCACGGGTTCCTTTGCGTACCTTATTGTATGCGAGTGCGTATGCATGTGTTAACTAGTCTACCAGTACTCAACAAGACGATCATACTCTTCACTGAGATTTGTTTGTTTATTTATTTATTCATGCATGCTCACAATTTGACAAATCATTGGAGTTAACATCACATGAAAAGGAATATACCAGTAATATATCAAATCGTTTCAATTTCACTATCCATTTGAAATTGACTTTACATGAAAAAGAATATAAAAATGTTTGATTAAAGACAAGTTGCAACTAAAATACAGTTTAAAAAATGGACACACAAAGGTGTATTCAGATTGTATTTAAATTGCAATATCTCTTTATAAAATTATATATCAAGCTCATATTTTGAGTACAGTATGGACACATGGAACCCCTTACTTCAAGAGCAGAACATGTCTTGGTGATTGGTACACTTTTAACTGATGGTTGATTTCTCTTAACAGAAAAAGTACAAGGTGAAATTTGAGCACGGCCGTAAGAGACTGTTGTCCAGTAAGTTCTTAGCTGTGATTACGCCCTCGAAACCAGGAGACCTTGCCGTTGGTATAAGAGTAGTTGGTAAGTCTTAACCTTCAAACTTTCTGTAGACTGATACGCATATAGTTACCAAATGACCCTAACTATCCACAGATCTGTCAAGCATAAAGAGGCTCTACTGTAAGCATTTTACACTATTTACTCCTAATACATTTTTGTAGTTTAATATGGAGGTGCTTTACGAATGGCTTCTATTTTCACCTTTTATAAAAAATACTCCCACCTGTTGCGGCTGTATAGTAGACTGTGCCAAATGAATAAACTTGGTTTCACACAGAACCAAAGCTATATTGAGCCAAGATATGAACGGGAATCTTCCAATTACAGTCAAGGCCCATTCCAAATATTGCCTTTAGATTAAATCTTTCTTTTTTATGCCTCTGCTACCAAAGGTGGTGCAAGGTTTTCTGTTTTTCTGTCCATCCATCCCGCTGTCCGTTAACATGATAACGCAAGAACCATTGAACAGATTTTAACCAAACTTGGATTAATATGAGCTATATGAGCTTGCATAAATGAACTGATTAGAGTTAAAGTGTAAAAGGTAAAAGGTCACAGGGTCAAAAGTGTTCAAAACTCCCAGAAAACACCTCATTACCATTATAAATGGAAAAGCATTGAAGAAATTCAAACTGACGTGGTTGAAGTATGAATAAGCATGCGAGTATGAACTGATTAGACCCATAGGTGTAAAACATCAAAAGGGCAGCCTTCCAACCAGCAATGTGCGCACAAAAAACCTAAAAATGCGCATACGTCTGAATCTTGAAAACTGTTGAAAACTGTGTTTTATAATAATTCTTCCATTAATCTGAAGATTAAATTGGTTGAATGAAGAAACGAATGTATTCTTTATTTGTTGGCTGACATTAATTTTCCCAGTTTGGATTTATTTCTTGTTTTTTAATTGAACTACCTGTTTTCTTCCCTAGCTTCTTACTTGGTAGAGGAAGGGGCCAAGACAAAAGGAATGTATGCTGGTATCATAGCAGAGGTTCCTATGAAGACCAACAGAGGAAGGTTAGTTTCAGTTTAATTCATTTCAAAATTCATCTCAGAACTGAGTATAAGACTGATTGAAATATAGTATAACTCGTTAAACTCCGCATTTATTCATTTGCTTTTCTATGTTGAATAGTTGGATCAAAAGTTTTTTCAATGTACTAAACATTGAAATCTATAAACTGATTCTTGAGATGCGGTCTTTATACAACAAATGCAATGCAGTATATCTGTATGCTAACATACTGAATACAATCAGAACATTCAAGTCTGAAAGTAAGCGTACTAGGATGTTCTCGGTAGGGCAAGCAAAATATACTCTTGATTAATTCCATGTTTTGTTTCGTCTTTCCTAAATGAGTACGGTATGAAAAGATTTTGTTCACTATGTACTGCATACATTAAGGTTTGCAAATGGCAAACACTAACTTTTGCAGATATAGGTTTTATCCTTAGTCAGGCCTGATAAAAACCAGATTAAATCAGTTTCCCGATTTAAAAAATATTTTAAAATCCTGAATTTTTTTTTATTTTTTTATTTTTTTAAAACCAGATGTTTTTTTCATACCCTATTTTATCCTGATTTCCCAGATTTCCGTCTTAATTTCTCTATTCTTCCCTTTTTTGCCCTATTTTTATCTCAATTTCCCAATTTTCTTACTCTAGAGGGGGGCGAATGTTGGTAGATGCCCTTTTTTCCCCGCCGAAAAGGGGGGCGTGGTTGTGGGGAAACCTTCTTTTTTTTTTATAGTGTTCACTATCACCCCTGCTTGATACAAAATAAGCCTGAAATGTTCAAGATTTCTTCAGAAATTCCTGTCTATGTTATATTACTGTTGAGTATTCACCACCTCTTTTGTTGCAGATATTTGGTGTTTTTTGACGATGGTTATGCTCAATATCTATCGTGTGAGAAGATCCATATAGTCTATCATTCAAGTAAGTATTGTGTGAGAAGAGATTTTTCTTGGATTCTCAAATGTCTGAAACTCTGGTTTAATTTTAACTGTAGTTCATAATATGGACAATAAATTTTACTTTCCTGTTTACACACTGACTTGTATTATTATTCATTATCATTGAATATATTCAGAATATCTGCTTAACCGACCACCCCTATACAAAGAGATGTGTTTATAAGATCACATTTTTAATAAATTTGAATAATGTATGTCATTGAAATGTGTAGTAATGGAACCGGTACATTCAGTAGACTTTATATACAGGTTTCTGACAATTGTAGTACAAGGATAATAGCAGGTGAATGAGAAACTTCATCACCACACACACCTGGGAAGGAAGCATCCATAAATTTGAACTTCACATAGTATGTCAAGTTATCAAAAAAATGACAATGCCCATGTTGTGCTGAAACACTGAAAATTATGCATGCTTTAAGTTTATACCTCTCTCATACACTTTGGTGAGGATCTTGTAGCTTTAGAATACACTAAATGTCTCAGAATAACTAGTTATGTCATAGAGTGAGATAGAGTGAAAGTTCTTTTATATACCAAGTTATGTACATGTGTTTTGACTGTGTCATTTGGACATCATTTCCTACAGGTGCCTGTGTTTGGGCAGATGTGGATATTTTCTCCCGAGATTTCATCAGAGAATATCTGGATAAATACCCTGACCGGGCAATGGTCAATCTCAAGAGGGATCAAGTGGTCACTACAGAGTGGAATGGCAAATGGTCAGTGTATGGATACCTCAGGAACAGGACCCTGTTTCATGAAACTTGTTATCAATAACAAGTTCCAAGCTACTGTTATAAGCTACTGAAATAATGGCATCTGATTGGCTGAGAGCAAATTTGCCATAGAAATTTAGCATTTGTTATAGATAAAAAGTTTTGTGAAACAGACCCCTGGGCCAGGCCTGTTTCATAATACTTTTGTCAATAAGAAATGTTACAGTTTGGTATCAAATTTGCTCAAAGCCTATCAAATGGAACAATTTCAGTAGCCTTCAACAGTTACCATGATTGTTTGTTATATGGATATCAAGTTTTGTGAAACAAGATAATGGAGGGAATTGTGAGGGATAGAGGGAGTGAAGGATGGATGATATTCATGCATGGCTAAAAAGTGAGATGTACTATTTGATAGAGGTGTCTTTGTGTAGATGTACACTGGGTTGTAACAATTGGGAGTTTTTTTACTGGTGAACAATAGTCAAAGTCATTTATTTGATGAAAATGTATCCTTGGTGCTATTAAGTGGTCACTTTTATTGAATATCAATATGGAAGAATAATATAGGATGGAGGTAGGTGTATCTGCCAGACCAGATTAATTTGTTTTGATGTACAACTCTCCTATAAGGAATTAACTTTTTGACTATTCAAAAAAATATGTTAATTGTATTTTTGAATTTTCCTTTTCCCTGTACCTACCGGTAATTGCTCTGAGTACTCTTTTCCCTTTCTTATTTGTCCATCTAGGCAGCGTCTCACGAAACCGTACAAGTTCAAAGACATCCCATTGAAACGAGTGTTCAACTTAATACACTCATTTCAATGGGATGTTGGTGAACTTGTACCTATGACGGTTTCATGATGCTGCCCTGCTTATTTTGACGACTATTTCTCAATAGGTGGAATGCTAAAGTGCTTGAGGTGCAGGGTAGTCTTGCCAACATGCTCTTTGAAGCCACACCCTCCAGAGGAGCAGAGACAGAATGGATTTATAGAGGCTCCACCAGGCTCAAACCACTCCTAGATTTGGTAATGTATTATGAACATGATTGCGCTTCTTATTGTCAAATACATGTAATATTCATCTACTGTATAAGCTGATTTTTATTGCGAATAACGGGCTAAGAAACATTTTCGCGAGTCGTTGCTTTCGCGAATAGCACACAGCAGAAGTAATGAATGGGCATGAAGTATTCACAAACTTTCTCACACCAACTCACACGCACACAGACTCTTTCACGTATAAAGTACACACACAAGTTTAGGCAGCCCATCAGACCACATAAAGACTATGCACCGTACCGTTACGTAAAAGGATTAGGTGCCTGCGTTGTGTAATATACTTGTGAGGAAAGAAGGAACGTACGGGGCGGAAGGCGACAGCATCGCATTACGAACATAAGGCAGTTACTAGTACTAGTGTAGTACAGTAGCTAGTGATTGAGAGGAAGCAAGCTCAAAATTTTATGATGATATTTACGTGCTCCGGTATGATGAGGTGCCAATATTTTTGCATGTTGATAAATTGGCGATAATATGCAATTCACGAAAATAACAGCTTAAACAGTATTCTATCTCTCGCTCTATCTCTCTCTTGCTCTCTCTCTCTCTCTCTTACTCTTCGCAAATTTTCAAACTGTTTATACCATATAATACTTGTTGTTGGACGTCTTCATCAAGCTTTGAATAAAGTTTGCAAAGATATAGTCATGTACAGTATGTCGATTCCACACCGTTTCTTTTACAATGCAATCGCGTAACCAGGACTCAACTTTATCTTTAAGTTTAGAAGTCACATAATTAGGCCAACAATTGTCTAAGGAGAATATTTATTGTCTCACACAGGGTGACAAGAAAACTGCTGGTATCAGTACTGTTCCAACTCCAGATCAACTTCGACATAATCTGCCATATGTTGAAATGACCAAAGTACATTCAGACCACATTCTACCAGGTATGTAACGTTAGAGGTAAAGACCAGTTTTGGAAACGCCCCAATTTCTAAAAATGAAATGGAAGCTCTTATTACCAATCATGTGAAAGAATATGTTTTGATTAATACATGATGATAACAAATTTGCCTGGAAACCGCCTACTAGTTGATATATTTGGTAAATTAGTATATCTATTGGTGTGTGAGAGATATAACGCACGTGTGTGTAGTCCCATATACATCTTTCGGTGTACAGTGCTTGTACATGTAACTTTACGAAGACTGGGCCAAATTTCTTATCATTTTGATGATTCCAGAACCTTGCAGTACACACCAATACTTATATGCTAGATGATCAACCTTTTCTGATCGTTTCCACAACGTTTCTTTCACAATGCAATCGCATGTCAATTACTGGCCTTTACCTTTAAAGCCCAAGTCCACTCCAAATATAACTTACTTTCAATAGAACCAAAAAAATCAGACAAACCAATCAAAAAAAGTTTGAGCAAAATCGGATAACCAATAAGAAAGTTATGAATGTTTAATGACATGAAATACTTTGAAAATCACTACACAAATTGGCAACTCACTCATGAGTCTGTGACGTATGGTCCTCACTATCCACTTGATAATATAAATTTCCTATTTTCACCCTAAGAATCTTATTTCTTCACACCAGCATCCAAGTTAGATTGTTAGTCATGTTTTTTGTGTGGATGCACAAATAAAGAGTAATTTTTTGTCCAGTTAAATCATGAAAAATTGAATTTCGATAAACTATATAAAAAATCAATAATTATGAATAAACAATATTTTAAAAATTGTGTCGATTCTTCAAAATTCATAAAAGTTTTTGGAAAATGTCATGCATGCAATATGATACAAGTCATATAACCTGGTCAAAGGCATGGGGAAATTAAGTTTTGGGGGATAAAAAGGAAAATTAATGTGATTAAACTATATAAAGCAATTGATAAGTTGTGAGGACATGACGTCACAAACTGATAACCATCTTGGCAATTTGTGTTGTGATTCTCATTGTTCCATAGTTTTACATACTTTTTCAAAAATTCATAACTCTCTTATTAGTTATCTGATTTAGCTCAAACCTTTTTTAATCGGTTTTTCTGATTTTTCTGCTTTTATTGAAAGTAAATTATTTTTCAAGTGGACTTGTCCTTTAACATCGTTGTATTATAAACAGTACCCCAAATTTGTACTCGCCGTTGAAAAAAGCAAAAGTACTTTACTACGTGTACTTCCTCATCAACAATAAACTCTGTTTCGTTGACTATCAGCCATGCATGAAGTCTTTCATCTATGTCCGATCATCAATGAAACGGAGTTAAGCCTTTTGTCAATTCTGTTGCTACGGCAGGTAGCCAGTGAAAATGAATTTTGTTTAATAAAACTATGGAAATTCAAGCATTACTTTAAACAAAAAGAACTTTGTTATTCCTGGCTCAGTTTTCCTGATTGAGGTGACATATGAAAGGGCAGAAAATGAACTTTCTAGAAATTTGATTTTCTCTTTGAAATTCAGATACCGTCTGCCAAATTACTTTTTGGTACCCTTTCTTCAAATTGATTTTAATCACTCATGCATGAAATATGCATCATATGAGTTGCATCAAATGAAAAGGAGGATCTAAGCTTTACAAATATGTGTTATTTATAAATTGAAATTGTGATTAAGTTATGATAAAACATCTATAATTTTAGGGTCTGTTTTTCTGAGGCGCACTGTATAAATGTATATTTGCTTCTTTTTTTCTACTCAATTTATTCTTTAAATTGTAAAATCATTATGTTGATGAGACATGTAGATAATATTTCACAATATTTTGTGTGAATGTGTGAAATTATAAGATTACATTTTTAAAGAAAGTTTACCACCATTTTTGCCATGTAAATCATTAATTTTAAGTCCAAAGTGAAATAAGATAACAGATTCCTTAAATGTATGATTTTATTACTGTTAACAGAGCAACAAATACCTCAACCCAAGCCCAAGATGCTAGGCGGACTGAACGATCAGCAAAGCTCAGCTGTAACGTCATCACCATACCACTTCTCACAGCTCCTTCAACAGTGTGCTCAACAGTCAACTCCTACTCCATCTTTTGCCAAGAAATCCTCCGCATCTGTCGGCTCTACTAGCAGTCTGTATGAGAGCAGTAGGAGTGACCACAAGAAGAAGAAAAAGAAGAAGAACAAACACAAAGACAGGAGAAAAGGTGTGTCATCCATTATCGTGCTCCAGCATCATATTCCCTGGGCTTCATTCCCGCCCCATAAAGGCTCATTATTGGGTCCATGTTAGAATTTAAGGAAGCCTCACCCTAAGATATCACATTAAGATATTCTGAGAGATTTATTGTATTCTTGCCAATTAATCTACACTTAGGTGGGGACCTAAGTGTACGAGAGAGGTTTAAAGCAAGAATAATGTACTGTTTCTCAGCACGAAATGGGCATCTCTATTTCTTGATAACATGACATATGTGAAGTCATTTTTAAAGTAAATGGCAAACCTTCTCCCCAGAAAAGCACCAACTTAAATATGCAGTCCGAGTTCTGACAATTTTAGTACAAACAATAATAGGGACTTTTAGATTTGCTTGGACAGTGCCTTAAAAGGACGTCACACGTAGCAGTCCATTATGCCGTCGTGCAAATCTAAAAGTCCCTAAAAGCAGGTGAATTGAATACTTCATCACCACACCTACCTTGGAAGGAAGCATCCATAAATTTGGATACATTTACTTGATATACGATTTCACAAAGTACGTAATGTTATCAAGATAGCATGAAAATTATAAATGCAATTCAAACCTACTTTTGATGAAGTATTGATGAGCATACAAGGATGAACTGATTATAATTTGGGTGGAAAAGATCAAAGGTCACATGTTCATAAAAGTGTTGAAATAATGTTATTGTGATAACTTTATAAGTATTAAATCAATTCAAACCTGTCAATGAACATACAGAGACATATGAGAGACGCAGTTGCATTCGTCTTGTTCATAGAGAATCCCTTTTTACATTGTCATGGAACAGAGAGGTATGAGGAGGATAAATTGTTTGAACCAGAAACCAAACTAGACCTTCCAGCTACAAAGGAGAGGCTGAGATATAGTAAGTATATTTTGTATTTTAGTATTTTATTGTACAATCATATGTTCACTGACTTTAATTAGACTCTTTTTATTATGTGCATTTTTAAACCTCTCTGGCTTTATTGTGTGTATTTTAGACATTAAGCAGCGAGGGGAAAAAGTTATAACAACATTTTGATCATGTAGGACTGAAACTAAAATGTAGATTTCCTCTACGAAAGTATTTACATCTTTCTCTATGGAAATCTCATAACAACATTCATTGCCAAAGAAAGAATAAAGTATTTTTGCATTTTAAGAATGGACAAAGTGTGTCTATTCTTTTCTGATCAATCCTATTATGATCAATCTTGGGTCACACATGCATTTGGGAGACCTCCTTGCTTTGACGCTGTCAAGGGTCACATGCATTTAATGAATAAAGGTCAATAAAGGTCAAGGTTGTTTGAGGTTATACATTTAAGTTTGCATGTAAGACTCTCTTGTAACAAATGATTTTGCAACTGTCAGTTGTATTTTGACGAAAATTGGGTCACATATCACCTTTGGGGACCTTCATATTATGGTGCCGTTGGGGGTCACATGCTAAGGTCAAAGGTCATTTGAGGTCATTTGAAGCTAAAATCTGCAAGACTTTGTCACAGATGAGCAATACACAATTGTGCAATTGCCTTGTATAATAATAATAATATGGATATTTAAATAGCGCCGGTATCCGCCAGGCTGTGATGCTCATGGTGCTGTACATAATTATTACAATCTCGAAAATATTATTTTTTTAACTAAATACAGGTAAACTAAAACAACATAAAGTATTACGGAACATCATGTATGCGAAATTATAATTGTTATAATTGAATAGCACATTTTAGAAAGAGATGGGTTTTTTAGAGCAACTTAGAAGTCATTTAGTGCTGTTAAATTACGAATACAAAGGGGTAGATATTGAATTTGATCTGATTTGGTTTGATCTTTCTCTTCTAAGTACCTCATGAGTGTAGTCCTACTTGTCTTGGGCCCATCCCTCAAGTGGTTGATCACAATCAGAACCCTCTGCTCTGGCCCATGGATCTATGTTGGGTGAGAGAGCTCTGCAAGCAGGGAGGTAGCAGCTACAAACGACACGTCATCTACAGAGCACCCTGTGGAAAAAGCTTGGTGAGTTAGAAGAATGGTGGTAATCTGGACCCATTCTAGAATGCTTGCAGATAGCATTCTGGCAGCATTTCAGACGAATGAATAATTGCTGGATAAATCTGTTGGGCCTTATGGAGAATAACGGAATATAATGTTCTCTGTGGGTAGGAGATTAGAAAGTATCATATTTTTATTGGATGATTTAGGAACATGTTACTTTCTCTTTGGATAGGATATAGTGAGAAAAAAACAAAATTGTTCTTTCTTGGAAGGAAAGTATAGAGAGAAAAATACTTTCTTTTAGGAGGAGATGGTCCATTCTATTTATGATGTTTTATTTGAAGTGATATATGATGCACCACGCGTTACCCCGGGGTACCGTAGTACCCCGGGGTACCACGTTGTGTAGCGCCATCTCGCGTCCACTCGAGTACAATGTATGGAGTGCGTGTACATAGTTCCGTGGTATCTCTATGGTGTATACTATGCATGGTGTGCATGCATGCACTGCTCACGCTATAGCGCTCGCTCATGATCACAAGCGCACTACGGTGGCTATCCCACACTATAGTGCTAGCTAAGTACGGCGTCCGGTCCCGATCTTTCCCAATCATCATTATCAAATTGATTACCATAATATCCAGTCAAATTATTGTGCAATTTTCACTATGAACCTGCCAAATTATGTACAGTACCTTCTGGAGCCTGTATTCTCCTAGACCGAATTTTTCCGTCTCTTTCGTTCGTTAGCCTCTCGCTGCGCTAGCGCTACGTACGCTCCGTAGCGCTAGCGCAGCGAGAGTTAAAATAGACTTTCAACATCGATGTCGATTTTGACCCATAATTTCTTTAAAATGGACCATAAAACGGATTATTTTAGTAAGTTGGTAAGTGGAACCGAAAAAGTTAAGCCTTAAGCTAATTTACAATATAAAATGCAGCAAATATATATGCTGTAAAAGGAGTAATTCGGTGATAAGTTTTGCAAGTTTGGTATACTGATTTGCACACCTAACCTGCACACTTCGCGGTATGGTCTGTTTCGGTCTCTAAAGAGAGAGCGGCTAACGAACGAAAGAGACAGAAAAATTCGGTCTAGTATTCTCCTCATTCTTGCCAAGACAGAAAATAAAAGATAATACCACTTCATAATGTGATTTTCATTTCTATTTTTCAATTGGAAAATTTGTTTATTCACAACACATGAGATTATCATGACTGCTGTACACAGATAGCATCATAACACAAAATAGAACTTTCATTTATAATTGATAACTTTACTTATACCACAATAATAATACAGGGTGTATCATAACAGGATGAAATGATATCAATAATAGAATAATCACTCATAACAACAATGAATTTTAGAAATACAGGACTTAAAGGATTTTTTACAAGAACATTGGACACAATTGAAGGTTGAAAAAATCACACAAAAATAATTTCCCACTTTATGGTAACCCAGGGTACAGCCTTAAAAAAAATTAAATAATTCAACAAAATGGCAGAATATTTTTTGGTACCCCAGGGTACCATTTAAGTCATCATATAGAGAAATTTAATCATTACTTATGCTTAGAAATGAAAGTACTGAACCAAGAAAACAACAAAATATTGTTTCTCTTTCACTTTGTAGTGAAAACATATGGTAGATATTATCAATGTAAAATGTGCAACACAGTCTTATTATAGCCTAACTCTTTTATGTTCTTTGTCCTTTCTGCAGTATTCCTTTGATGATATTTCAAGATATTGTAAGTACAGAGATATAAATTTTGATGTTGCTTTAACCTGTATTATCATAGAACTAGTACTTGCAGAACAAATCAAATTAGATTTAATTTCTCCTTCATGAATAGACCATTTTTGTAATGTAATCAAATTTAATGCATAAATCTTTGTCAAGTACAATTTTACAAATTATTTAATTCACCTGTTACAAATAACTGTATTTCAATAGTCACAATTATGGCTTGTTCTACCTAACATCATGGAAAATGATTTGTATACTATCCATGGGACAGAATAAAACTTTTTAGAAAACCAACATCAACAAATCAGAATATTCTATACATGGACAATATGAATTTCAATGATTATGTCTTTGTGTACTTTGCATGTTTTTGTAGGTAATGTGTACCACTTCATGAAGTAAATGTAAATATTATGCAGTATTGCACTCTCGGTATTTCTTGGAACTCTCTTAAATGCAAAGCGGACTAACATTAGTCCATGGTTTAATCCACCGACTACGCAAGGAAAGTCAAGTGTCCATATGAATATGTTTTTGAATAATTGAATTTGTCACTAAATTAAAATAAAATGTAATAACATAATTAATAAACAACAATATAACTATAATATAATTATGTTATCACTGTAATTTAGCTACATAATGAATTATTCAAAGATATATTCATATGGACACTTGTCCTTCCATACTTAGTCAGTGGATTAAACCATGGACTAAAGTTAGTCCGCTTTCGAGAATTCCACCCTCTGGTATTTATTTTCTTTTGGACACAGTGAAGGAAACCAAATCTGAAGTATTGTCCGTAGATCGCTTCACCTTTGCTCCACACGTCCACATCAGTTTCAACCAGCGGCGCACAAGACAGAACAGTCGCTTCTACTACATGCAGCTAAATGACCTCTCTAATGGGGTAGAGAAGGTTCCTGTTTCGGTCAGTAGCCAGGGGCTGTTTCACAAAAATCCTTAGTTGAACTTATCTCTAAGTTGGGCTTAAAAGTTATGGAAAGCCATTAACATTTTTGAAAATATTTTGTAAAAGTTATTTTAAAAGGCACAAATTGTTAAGTCAAATCATTCATATTTTCTATCATCAAGGAGATTTCATGTTATTGATGTGAAATTTATGAAAAGTCTAAAATACTTGAATTTTTTATTTAAATATATTGTATTTCAAGGCTACAAATGGCTCTCCATAATATTTAAGTCCAATTTAGAGTTAAATTTGACTTAGGATCTTTGTGAAACACCCCCCAGAAGAATTATAGAAATTGATGAACAGTTGCTTTATTACTCTATGTATACAAGTCGATTATCAATTCCCCTATCTTATGATTAGTGCTTGGACTAAAAACAGGTTACCCAGGACCCACCTAAAAGCTTTGAGAATGTGAGTTCTTCCACATGGGAATGAAAAGAATGAGAAAGTACCAGGTCTCACCCTTCTCTTCAAGGTTGTTGTTATATTCTAAGCTTTTCTTTTTTTATTCCATTTTCCTCTTGATTTCTTGGTGCAGTGTGTGAATGAGTACGACACAGACGAACCACCTCCTCTGATCTACATGACTGAACGTCAGGCTGTGCTGAGAGGGACAAAGGTCAATACAGATCCTAACTTCCTGATATGCTGTGATTGCACTGATAACTGCTCAGTAAGTTACATAGCCTCCCGGCCCCCTCACTTAGGTTTCGGAATGACCGCATGCGTGTTGCCAAAATGGCCAGTAAAGGGGTACATGTTTTTCGTGCGACAAATTCCGGCCCGAGAATTGTAAAAAAAGGGGTGTATTTGACTTTTCACCCGGATATTTCTTTAAAAAGGGGGTGTTTTTTCTTTTTTTCTCTAATCTCTTCGGACTCCTGAGAAATTATTCTGAATTTAGGGGGGTACATTGAGCATTTTTCCTAATTTAGGGGGGTCTCCAAGGCGGGAAAAGCCCGCAAAAAGCCCGCGAAGGGGGGTTCGGAAATGTTAGCTGTCCTCAGATAGGGGGTACTTTCAAAAAGAGGGAACGAGCATATGCGTACCCTAAATAACACTGAGTGGGGGGGGGGCCGGGCATAGCCTTAACCACTTCATTCATCACATCAATTGAAATTTAATTCAATTTGAAATGAGATGGTAAATTTCTTTTAAATATGTTGCTGCCAAATACCCTCAACTTGTAATATTCACCATTACTCTTGTAATCTATTCTTTGTACACCAACTAGCTCATTTTATACAACTCAGACTTTCACTCATTTTGGGGGGAAAAATTGTGCAATAGGTTTGAGAACTATCCAAGTGTATAGCGGTTGATGCGCTTATTTATATGTGCTTGCTTAAATAAGCCTATCAAACTTTAGGTTTATTTCATCGATAATAACTCGAGACAGTCTCAAATGAATTCTTTCTACATCAAACAACAAGGATCTAGGAGTTTCATTGTATAAAACAAATGATGCAGTTTTCATTCTTTCAGCATCAACTCAAGTGTAGGAAGATTGTATAATGAACTCATTCGCATACATTGTTTGTATAATATTGTAAAACGTTTCTTTGATAGGATGCCAGTAAGTGTGCTTGTAGACAATTGACAATCAAGGCGTCAGCATGTAACCGTGATGGTAAGCCTAGACTTGATGCAGGCTACAAGAACCGTCTTCTCAAGGATCAGTTTCAAACAGGGTGAGTTTTAGAGGTTTCCAGTCCAGAATATTGATGCAAATTATCTTGCAGCTTCTCATTCAAGGGATTGGGTAACTTTGTCTCAGATTCTAAAACAAAATCCTGGATTTAGCTCATACTGCAATGATGATTTTAAACCTTAGGTCAGTCAAGAACCCCATGACTTTTACAAGCCGATTGCCTGTCTGATTTTCAAGATATTAATGATTGGAAATCAAATTTAAATTTTGTGTTTTCCAAACAGTTTTTATAACACTACAGTCTACTATGGAAAAGGAGTATGGTAAAACTGGTCACTCAAAGATTTTTACTTTTTTGAGGCACTTCATGATCATTTGAAGCACAATTTTGTTAGGGCTTAAATATTACACCATATCACAGACACTGATAACACGTAGGGTCATTCATCAAAGGATATTTTCAATACTTGTCATTCTGTTACTGATTACTGTATTATGAAATGTTCTTTGATATGCAATTGAAGATAAAGGTGAGTTCTGGTAATGCGATTGCATTGTGAAAGAAAAGGTGTGGGATGGATCGTAAAAAGTTGATCATGTAGCATATACGTATTGGTGTGCACTGCAAGGTTCTGGAGTCATAAAAATCATCATAAATTTGGCTGAGTCTTGGTAAAGTAACAAACACTGTACACAGAAAGCTATATATGGGACAACACACATGGTTTCAGGGCTAGTACTAGATTGCATTGTGAAAGAAAAGGTGTGGAATGGATCAGAAACAGTTGATCATGTAGCATGTACGTATTGGTGTGCACTGCAAGGTTCTTGAGTCATAAAAATCATCATAAATTTGGCCAAGTCTTGGTAAAGTAACAAGCACTGTACACAGATAGCTATATATGGGACAACACACATGGTGTCGGGGCTAGTACTACCTTGATTTCCTTGTCTTTGTATGCTCATTACTCAGCCAGTATACATTTTCTTCCAAAATTGTTTGGCACATGTCATTATTTGTAATCTTGAACATTCAGTGTAAGTTTCGTTTGATTCTGTGAGAATTAATTTTCTTTTTTTTAAACCAGAGCTGGAGTTAATATTTGAAGGTATGTGTTTTTGTTATATGTATATGTGAATGTATAAAACTGGAATGTCCCTGGTTGTAAATAGATGTACTGATTTGTTTACTTGTTTATTTCCTTATCAGGATATATGAGTGCAATGATAGGTGTAAATGCTCCAAGCAGTGTCAGAACAAAGTGGTACAGAATGGACTCTCCCTGAGACTACAAGTCTTCAAGACCTATGACAGGTAAGAATGAGGTCTTTGTGCTATCCTCAGGCAGGCAACATTCCATCGGATTTAAAGCCCCTCTGCACTACTGTTAGCTACTTGCGCCCTCTATATAGCAAACAATGCCGGTGACTGTTGGTCCCCCGTGATCCCCTTTTTCTTATGTTAATTGAGAGCTGATTTGATGAGATACCCACCTATCAGTGATCTTGCAGGGACGTCTAACCCCCCCTGGCCGAAACTAGTGCAGACAGGCTTCAAATGCAATGGCATTTTTTTTTTTCTAGTATCAATCGTAATGTGTAGGGTATATTTGATTTAAGAAAAAGAATATTGCTACTGAACAGATGATGTTTCCAGATTCACTGATCGTAATCTTTATTGGTGTTACCTTCCTGGATGTATCAGTTGTGGGGGTAGTATTTAACAGTGGGCTTTAAAAAGAAGGGGTGCATGGCCCATATTCAATATACTTCCAAGACATTTTTCTAGGTTAAGACAGTTGCCTTAGCCATATTCTAAACATGATCGTATTCTTTGTTGGTGTTGCCTTCCTGGATGTATCAGTTGTGGGGGTAGTATTTCACAGTGGGCTTTAAAAAGAAGGGGTGCTTGGCCCGTATTCAATATAATTCCAAGACATTTTTCTAGGTTAAGACAGTTGCCTTAGCCATATTCTAAACATGGTGAGCACTTTGTTTTAGCCTATGAACCTATGCCGCTTTTTCGCCGATGCTGTACGTATGAGAATCTTACGTCAACTGATAATCTGAGCATGCGCTGCATCACATTCCATTTGGTTCAAACCCAAAGGTGCCGAGGCCCTATTTAGATATCAGTAGTATTATGCTTGAATATAGGGTAGTTTTCTCACTTATCTTAGATATTTTGATTGTATTAGAATACAAAAAGCTATTTATGCACTTTTTCTTAGATAAGATCTTAGTATATCTACTTACTCTTAAAGATACAGTTGAGTTCTGGTCATGCAATTGCATTGCGAAAGAAATGGTGTGGAATCGATTAGAAGAGGTTGATCATCTAGCATATAAGTATTGATGTGTACTGCAAAGTTCTGGAATCGTCAAAATGATAAGAAATTTGGCCCTGTCTTGGTAAAGTTCCAAGCACTGTACACAGAAAGATGTATATGGGACTACACGAACATGTGGTGTGAAAATCTGTCCTGTTTTTTTAATCTTGTTACATGCGATATTTAGAATATAAAGGCATTTGAAGAGCCATGCTTTTCAGGGAACATTTTTGATCTGATGTTCTTTCACACATGCATAATACCGTGATAATGCACACAAATTATTTTTCACCTCTTCCCAGAACTCAACCTTCTCTTTAAATAAAAATTTCATGATTCATGCTTAAGAAGTTTATTGAATACGGGCCCAGGGCTCTGCCTATATCCCTTGTGATAAAAATCATCTTAAGACACCTTATTGTATTTAGAATTAAGACAATTTATTTGTAATTTTGAATAATAAGTTAAATTTTATTCTGCAAGAATGCTGATTTGTTTTTTCTTCTCCCTCTCTCCATTACTACCTGATTCTCTCACCCTTTCTTTCCCC
>BEXV01000699.1:31951-53706 GCA_003118195.1 Hemicentrotus pulcherrimus
TTTTTTTTTTTTTTTTGCCTTTTTTTTTTTAGGGGGTGGGAGGGGGGGGGGCTGACAAGTTTGAATAACATTTCCAGCTCAAGTTTGAATAACATTTCCAGCTCAAGTTTGTTAGGTTTCCTCATCCTTTAAACGTACATGTACATTAGGGCTCCAAATGAAAGAAGCTGTAGAAGTGGAACAGGTAAAAAAGCCATGTGAGTTCCTTTCTATAATGCATTTAACCTATATATTTACATCCTTGTTTTGTTTGTTCTTTTCTCTATTAGAAAAGAAAGCGTCTCATCCGAGCACAAGAAATCTGTTTGGTGAGGAGCACTGCTATGTGATGGATGCTAAGCACATGGGAAACCTCGGCAGATATCTCAATGTAAGATCATAGAGTAATCGTGATACATAATATACCTCATCTTTTTTTTGTATTATTTTAAAAAAGGACGCAACAAGCCTCATAGTCTCTTTTGGTAATTTAGGGTAAAATCAGATGGATCGTGACAAAGACTATTTTTTAGCCAATAGTATCAAAATCATGAATTTATCGCTAATCATGGTTTTGTGAAACTGACATCTCCGTAGATCACAGAAAAAGATACGACTGTCATGGAGTTGATTTCATGAAGCAGCCCCCAGAATCCCTTTCAATAGCCTTGACATTTAACTGCCTAGCATCCCTTATATTATTATTGAAATTCTAGTCATTATTAAAGAAATCATCAAGTGGTAGTCTAAAACATATCAACAAAAAAGTGTAGTAATATATGCCACAACAAACCCAAATAAATAGTATGTGATTGTACCAAGATATTCTTCAGAGCAATGCAACCACAATGGAAAAGCCAATCAATACCAACTCCTTACTGTAAGGAGATACTTTACTTGGATAAAGAATGCAATAATCATCCCACGAAATGCCACAGAAATAATGATATTTGAGGAGTTACCAGTGACATTTGTATCAAAATGTTCTTTATTTCTTGCAAAGTTATGAAATACATGTATTTGCATGATTTTTTTTTGTAAGAATTTGAGCTTAAAAGTTCAGAAAGGGTTAAAAACATTTAATTACTTGCTCAATACCCAACCCAGGTCTGATAATTTCTTAATTTATTATCGGTTTCCCGATTTAGTTATTTTTCCCCATTTTTTTTTACTTTTTTTTTTTACTTTTTTTTTTAATCATGATTTTTTTTCTTCCAAAAATGGACAGTCCCTAAGGTGGATGTAAATCCTGTTTAATATTATGATGGGGTTTGAGGTGCCGTTTTTCCATGACTTGCTTGAAAGCCTTGCGCAAGCCCTCCAATTTCTAAAACCTTTTATTTTTTTAACTCTCACTATCAACCACACTGTAGAGATCTTTTAGTGTACAGTAAGATATTTATAGTAATTTTTTTTTTTACAATCTCATTTTATTTGATATCTATATTCTTTCTTTTATCTTGCAGCATAGCTGTAGACCTAATCTCTTTGTCCAGAATGTCTTCGTTGATTCTCATGATCTTCGCTTTCCATGGGTCGCCTTCTTTGCAGCTCAGTGAGTATCAACCACTTTTCTTTATTTTTGTTTTGTGCTACGATGAAGGAATCAAAGCCACTGCCCATTTTACTACTGGACTAAGTCTGTGTTTTTCTGAATAAATTGTGGTAATGTTCCATCTAGATTTTTAAATATCTTCTTAATTTGGGTTCATAATGATGAATGTGTACATGTATATCAAGCATGCTTAGTATTTAAAGCCTTGTAATTTTAGAAAATTCCCAGTCGCCTTCACATCAATGGGCAGTCGTACAAATCAATGGGCAGTCGTACAAATGATCTGATGTCAATACAACCCATTCATTTGGTCTACAAAATACAGGCTATAGTGCAAACAGGCTCATTTCATACGCACTGTAGGGCTCTCCTTTGATTTAATGATATATTTAATAACAATTGCAATGTAAAGCGCTTAGAAACATAAAGTGCTTTACAAAAGTGGCTTTTAATTTTAGGGCCAAAAAATGTGAACTGTACATGTATAAAAAATAAAAGTGAATACCCTTCCAAGGCCCTGTTTCATGATTTCAATAACAAGTTACAAGCTACTGTTACAAGCTACTGAAATAATGGCATCTGATTGGCTGAGAGCAAAATTGTCATAGAAATTTAGCAGTTGTTATAGATAACAAGTTTTATGAAACAGGCACCAGACCTGCCTCTCTGCAGGCTGATTATATTCATGAAACTAGTCAAAATAATAATTTACAAATAATGATGACTTATGCATCAATTGATTATCTGTAACATATGACAAATTACATTATGTTTTTAAAACTATGTTATGTCTTTTGTTGCAGATTCATTCGAGCAGGCAGTGAGCTGAACTGGGATTACATGTATGAAGTAGGATGTGTCCCCGGAAAGGAGATCAAATGTCTTTGTAAAAATGCTGAGTGCAGAGGAAGGCTTATATAAGCCCCTATACAAGCTGCATCCTATTGGCGAAAATCGTGGTCACAGTTGCAGAGATATAGCAAAAATTTGTGACCAATGTCACAAACAAAAAGGGCGGTTTTCAATGATCTTGTGTGTACAATGTATGAGTTTTACAAGAAGTTTTGTCAGAAGAACGTTTTTTTTCTGTTTTTCCTCGGATAACATCCCTTTTGGCCACCATCAACTATTCTAGATAGCCAAATTTGCCCCCCCCCCTCCCCTCCGGCTATGCAGTTTCAAAATAGCCTCTGGCTCTATAGGGTCAAGTGTTTTAAGATTGCAAATGAACTATCTGCCAATCTAATTGGAAGGATAATATATAATGAATTGCAAACTACAATAGTTTGGTGAGGTGTGACCATTTTATATGAATCTGTTGAGTAATTTTGTGTAATTGTTATTACATCTTGCCTAGACAGACTACCTGTTGGCTCACTTCCGAATGAATAGATAAATACATTTTTGGCAATTAGTCTTGAATTGAATTTTCATTGCTATAACTCAAGATGAGGTTTTAATGCAATTGAAATTATCATCAACAAGTAACTGGCTGAATGACATCATTCCCTATGTTGTATTATTTTGAGATTGTGCATGACAAAGGCATCGTCTAAAGTGGCTCTCGACATCATCAAAGTGATGGTGAAATATTAAATAAATCGTGACCCCATATACTTGAAGTCAGATATGTTTAGCAGGTATTTAACCTGTGCTTCGTGTGTTAAAACTTATCAGTAATACAGGAGAGATTAGACCGCACTGGACAGGTGGTTATCTCATAAACTCAGCTCTCACTTAACATAAGAAAAAGAGGATCATGGGGGACCAATGGTCACCGATTAGGCATTGTTTAATATAGAGGGTGCAAGTAGCTACAAGTAGTGCAGTGGGCCTTTAAAGCCCAAGTATTCAGTAGTCAAATGTTTTACAGACAGCATAATGCATGTTTGGTCCTGTTAAAACATCAAAGTCTCTCTTTCTTCCAACTAGATTTTGGTGGAAATACATGTATGATGGATTCTGAAATAAATGTATATGTTGAAGTTATTCCTGTCATTTTTTATGCAACATTTATGGCTTGCTAATCTGTGCCCCATATGTCTTAAAGTGATTGGCTAGCTTTGCGAATAGCCGATCTAAAAAATTCTCAAACTAAATGAAACATGTGTATGGTACATGTATTAGTACTCAAAAACCCTGAAAACTACCATTGTTTAGACTGAAAAGCTGTAAGTTCAACGCAAACCATGATTTTGTATAATATCGCGTCTCTGAGACCTTTTAAATAGAGACCGTTACTCGAGTTTTCAAATACTTCCCAAAGGTTTCATGACTCAAGACTCTCAGAGCCATATTTTAAAATTATACCTTGCATGTTTATACCATTTTCAAGTAACAGAATTAGATATTCTTAAATTCCTAACAATGTTAGCCAATCACTTTAATTTATACATTATTATAAAATTCATAGATGAAATTCAAAGGTGAAATGTGAAATATAAGCTCCACTCGATTTTAAGAATTGTTTCATAATTTCAAATAGTAAATTTCAAAGCACAGGTTATAACTATGGATGAGTATAAAGCATATATTTTTGTGTAGAAATTGGAATGAAATGTTTCTTGTATGAATTAACTTCACGATACCTGGCTGTGCCTATATTTTTTGAGGTGATGAATAAAAACTACCAGAAGGTGTTACTTATCCAAACATTAGGGACTTTTAGATTCGCACGAAGACAAATGGGATTGCTACAGTCGACGTCCTTTTAATACACTGACTTGAATGGACGTCTCACGTATCAGTCCACGCAAATCTAAAAGTCCCTATTTACATGCAATGCAACCTCACCCAAAAGAATAAGTGTAGGTACTATGAAAAATGAGAAAAGTATACAAGCAATATATAAATAAAGATATTCTTGATAATGTGATGTCCCAGGCAACCTTGTACATGTATCATGCATGCACCAAGCTTTACTTGCAAAGAATTCTTAATTCAGTTGCAAAACCTTTACTTTTCAACGAGAGAAAATCATAGCTGAGAAGGTGAAAAATATATAACAGAGGAACTATTGTAACTTTTTTTTAAATATACTAGATGATCAAACTTTTCTGAGCAATTCCGTTTCTCTCACTCTCAATCGCATGACCAGAACTCAACTTTATTTATAAAGCTGTTGGTTTCATGGTTGCTTACTTTAACAACAGCATGCTTTCTTATCAGTCGGGTCAACCAAACAAACGCATCAAACTAAGATTGCCAATATTTTTTCAAGCCCTTTTTCTTTCCCTCATTATCTCATTCATCTCTCATTCATCACAGCAGTCTAATTATAAATAGACCATTTTACCATAGTCATGTTACATACCTTTGCAGCAATAAATGCTCTTAAATCTCAATGCATGCATGAGATTTTCAAATTGTTGTTTGGTTAATGATTGGAAAGCTCATTTTTTCTTCTTTCATACACCAAAATCATCAATGATCAAGAAGACATGCATTACTAATTTCAGACAGCCCTAATATTATTTTGGTTTTAACAAAAGCAGAAAATGAGAGAAGCAGAAAATGAGAGGAACAAATTGGAGAAAGTTCGAGCAATATCCAACTAAAATAGGAAAGTTACACATTATTGAAGTTGTCATCAGTGAAACACAAATAGGCAACAATGTGACATATCTTGAGAGCTCCTCACCCTGCACAGAAAACGTGCTCCTTTATTCACGAAATGTCCGTCAGAGTGACGTTTGTGAAATATATACCCCTCACATCTACAAATGGTCTGGTCCGATTTACCTGACACTTTGTGAAAACCCCCACAGCAAACCGGACAGGGCGACCCAAAGGACAGTACAGACAGGGTAAATGATAACAAGAAAAAACAGACTGGTGTATTACCATTTTTATTGTACAAGTAAATGTACTCATCCATACACACACTACACATCGATGCCTTCAAGAAAATATCACTGCACAACTTGGCAGCAGGAAAACAAAATATTGTTCAACATAGTCTTCAAATCTGTATGAACAATATCTCATATCATTGTTCTACTCAGATTCCTTGATTCTTCCATAGAAGACCTTGGTTAACAAGACAACATAAGCTACTGTGTTTGGGCTTGTTGAAAAATCACTAGAAATTAGGATATACAGTTTAAATCAGCAGTAAACTTAAAGAGAAGTGAATGATAAAGTCAATGAATGAGAAGGACGTATAAATGTGATACAGGGGCGTAGAATCTTAAGATTAGCTTCCAATCTATATCCAATTTCCACACAAACGATTCTTTAATCCTTTATTACATTAACAGAATGATGGTTATTTTCAAGAGATGCCAGCATTTGGTACTCCATAAATTAGTAGACCTAATCTACCCACTTCAACATGGACTAAGTTTACGAATACCAACCTATCGGGACCAATCAGGATCTACTTCTCACAAACGGTGGTTTTGATTGGTTGAATCATAAAATGATTTAACCGTGCACATAGGAATACAGCTTTCAAACTCTTTTTTGGTGTGAAGTTTTCTCAAGCAAATTTTCTCAAACAGCTCCATGTGATCCTCATACACGCAATGAAACCAGCTGCCTTTTACATTAAGTCTTCTCATAAATTTAAAAGAAAAGAGTTAAAGATATATACATGTAAGAGACGGGATTGACCAAATGCTATCGAACACGCTTGACTTGGCATTCTCATGCAGCATGCTCTCCATTTTGAAAAGGCAACAAAAATAAAGTTACAAAAATAGCGATATATATAGATCTTGAAAAGATAGTGAATTTGAAATCAAAGCATCAGCACAACGTTAAAAAAAAGAATAGAAAAGAATTCTGATAATTATTATCAAGTTTACATCTCTCTCTCACACGAACTAGCATGCATGTTATATTTACAGCTAAGTATAATCTTGAATGCGTATGTAGGTAGCATTCATACCAACACTGATCAGAGTATTATACAAGGGTGTATTAACAGGTTGACTACTGAATTCTCTAATTCATTAAAGGCTTTATACAGGAATGACCGGGCTCCAGTAGGCAACCAGTTAACATGAATAAAGCCTGTACATGGCTATATAATTATATGTTAGATCTACTAAACATTTAGAACCGCACTTCACAGTGTAAAACTAACCAACTAACCAATACTAGACATGCATCCATAATTATATGTACAGGCATGAATGCATCGTTACACTGGGTGAAAAGAGATCTTCACACTTATAAATCACATAATGGGAATTCCCCCAAACTCTCCTCCGAGCTGCCATTGTCTTGATACATATATTCATTGTTGTATTTGCAGCACAGATATATGCTCTCACACCGTATCTTGCTCTACATGACACACACATGTTATAAACAATGAATAGCGCACATTTATAGATAGACAGAGGTGGTTATGTACATACAATGTAGAAAATTTGCAACAACAAAAACACAAAAGGATTCCTATTCCATTATAGAATCGTTTCACACCACAATAGTTATTAAGCTACAATGTCATAAATGTGTACATCTCTATGTTAACATGTACAGAATGTATTGTAAAATCAATACATTTCAACATTTGTAAACCTTCATGTTTTGTTTCCGGTGTTCATTGAGCCTGAAATATTTCAGGTTTTTAGTCCAACATATCATGCATGTCTATTCAATCAATTATCATGTACGTGTATGTCGTAGATTAAACAATAAATCAAGTTCATTAAATACATCTTAAACTATCTCTCCAAGATGATCACATGATATTATGAGCTGCAGTTTAGCTAAGAATTAGTCACCTATATCTTGAAGAATTGCAAAGCTACAAAGTTGTCCAATCTTTCCCGGACAATCAATTGTTTGCATAGACAAAATAAACTCAAATTTACAAGAGCCATGGTGGCCATAAACTCAAACACTTTTACACAGACCTGTATCTAAACAGGGCCCTGTTTCATAAAATTTCAGTAGCTTATAACAGTTATTGAAACGTGTTGTTGATAATAAGATTTATGAAACAGGGCCCTTATGGTGGGGTAGGTTGTCCTTTGAATTCAAAGTACATTGTATTATCTTAAAGTGATATATAGGCCAGAGGCATCATGCTTCCATACACTTAGCTCAATAAATTTGAGGGGAAATATTAGAACAATTTTAGATCAAGAAATGAAAGATTTGTCATGTTACAGACACCATATTGCACACATTTACTGAAAATCAAGATTAGAATTGAAGGGTCATTTGACAATACTGTTACTAGCATAACACACAGCCGAGAAGATAAGCTCGTGGCAGAATGCTTGAAGAGCTTTTATTCAAAGTGGAGCCTTTATGTATAATAATCCACTCCTTTCCTTTACATTTTTAAACATTCAACCATTAAGATTTTTATCTTTTTCAATGAAATATTTGTGATCAATTTTATAAGGTGCTTTAATTTGATAATGATAAGCAACTGAATACATACTGGCAACAACATGAATTATTATTATCAGTTTGCGATCAATTCAGATTAACTGTTGCTACATATGCATTTTTTACACAAGGCCAATCCTTCACAGGCTACCCGCAAGTGGAGTAATATTACTGGTCAACAAGAAAAGCAAGATACAAACTTGTAATGGGCAGCCAAACCCAACTCCTGTGTATCGCATATATTTACAATATACATGTCTAGAATTTTGTACATTAGAATGCTGATATTCTTATTGTCTGCTTATTTATACATGGTAAGATGTACATTTGTATACACACCATTCATACGGCAAGCCCAGAAAGCAGTTCATTATTAATTACCTCCTATTTACAACAAGTATGTTCAACAGATCGCTTTGAAGTATTTTTTTTTTGACACATCTAAACTCAAATGCAAGACATATTCAGTATCTGTGGGTGGGATATAAAAAAAAAAAAGCAGAAAGATGAAATTCCATCTCGTCTTTGAAGGCATAAACAAGATAATAAGCTGTACAGAAAGAAAGAAAATGAAAAGGAAGCTCAGGGTTCAAATAAAAGAAAGATGGAAAGACTTAAATAGATTCTTTGGACTTTTACAGACGTGTATCAAGCAGATGTGATTATTTACGTCTGGGACCAACCTTCAACCTTTTCAAATGGCAAAGGATATTGATGGGCAGACTGAGTCAAGCATTACACTGATTGGCTATGCTTACTGTACTCCATGCTTCTGCCATTTCACCAGACTTGCAACTATTGCTCTAACCACCCTCCCAAGACACACAGATCATCAATTACTAGATACCGGCTTATTGCCAACCACTTGCCACATTTCTTGTGATTGTTCAATTCTTTTAGCAAACCTTCATACTCTAGTTCCAGTTAGGAGATCAACAACGGCCGGCCCAAACAAACATTACCCCTCACCTGACCAAGCATCCAGTTTGGACATGTGACTAAGGTACAAGAAATAAATACATTGTAGAGCTGTTCTTTTTATGATTTTACTAGAAGGAATTCTTGACAATCTCAAGTCTGCAGGGTTCAGAATCTGTCCATAGATGTCATTTTACTAGAAGGAATTTGAGGGTTCAGCTAGAAGCTCTTCATAGAAATTATTTTTTTCTTGCCGGAGTTCTTGACGTTCTCGAGTCTACAGGGTTCAGCTAGAAGCTCTTCACAGAAATGATTTTACTTGCAGGAGTTCTTGATCTTCTCAAGTCTACAGGGTTCAGCTAGAAGCTCTTCACAGAAATGATTTTACTTGCAGGAGTTCTTGATCTTCTCCAGTCTTTTTTTGAGATCATCCACATCTGGTAGTGGAGCCAGCTGTGGTGCTGTGGCAGGAAGATTGGACGAACTACTTCCTAAGGAGATCTGCAAAAGAATTCAGAAATAAGGATGTAATAAAGAAGTTGTACTACATGGTCTTAATAGTGGGAATAAGTACAGACTTTTTTTCGATCCTTGCCCCCTATAATTGTCCATATTGATTTCAACCCAATGACTACAGGGGGGTGCTTCACAAAGATCCTAAGTTGAACTTATCTCTAAGTTGGACTGAACAATTATGGAAAGCCATTAGCATCCTTGAAAATATCCTGTAAAAGTTATTTTGATTCAAATCATTCATATTTTCTATTATCATGGGAGATTACATGTTCTTGAATGTGGAATTTATGAAAAGTCTAAAATGCTTGCATTTTTGCTTTTTCAAATTTCATTATAAGGCTACAAATAGCTCTCCATAATATTTAAGTCCAACTTAGTGTTAAGTTTGACTTAAAATCTTTGTGAAACACCCCCCTGAAGTAATATATGTATACTTGTGCAGGAATCACCTAGTTATTATACACAATGGGTTAATAATTCTAGCTGTTCTGTTAGTTTCAATGTCATAATTTGCTGACGCCAGACTTGGTGTAAATACTATTAATTAATCTGCACACAGCAAACCCATAGTCCATCAAGAAATACACTCTAGTCTCTCCAAGAGTCTTTGGGTGAGGGAAAAGTGATATAATGACTTTACCATATGGGTAGAAAAAGGCCTGTTGGTCATAACACGGAAGGCTGGTCCTGGTGATCGATAATTTTATTGGTAAACACTGGAGTGGTGTCGAATTCCGCATGAAAACTCGCTATTTAATCAAATTGTTCTTGTGTCAGGCAAAACATAAATGAGAAGCGGCTCAATTGATGCGCAGGGTCTATAGACATAATACACACTTTTACAAAGACTGAATGCCATTCTGACAATATAGATGTATAGTAACAAGTTTTACCAATAGAACCTTCCCCTCCATTGCTAGTAGAAATAACAGTAAGAAGGGCTCATAAAAGAAGAAAAAATTACAATCTTCCACAGAAAAGAAAGTACGATAAAAAGACAGAATATGAAATATCTAAGCAGCATATACAAGACAATACAAATGTATCCTACTGTATCAAAACCAAGAAACTCTTGCATAACATGCAACTTTTGCAAATTGAAAATGATGAACATTCAACCAACATTAAGCCGGGGTGCGTGTGCGAGCTTGAGTGAAGTTAGCGACTGTAATCTCAGATCCTCATTAAATTCATGCAAGTAATGAGCATTATGAATGGACGATGATCATTACGGTTGCTAAGTTCAGGTATGCACGCGCACGCACCCCGGCCTACTGTTGGTATGCACTTGTATTATGCAGCTGTTTGCCATGAAACCTGTGAAAAAGTGTTACTATTGTCTTTGTTTTTAGGGAAAATACTTCAAAAAAGATAAGAACTTGACACGAAACAGGTAAGAAAGATAACGACTTTTAAATCATGACCGATATTTGAACAATTGTGGAAGATTTATATGATTTTTGTGTGTGTTATAGTAAGGTATCTCCATGTCAGAGTCACGGGTCCAAACTTCCAAAGCATGGTCACAGTTGTGAACAAGCGCCAAAAGATATACTTTTATGTTAGCTAAGAGATTATTAAACATTGAAACATGATCTTCATCATGCAGAATAGGCACACAATGCATGACAAAGATAAAGGCTGTTATCATTATTATGAACCCACTAATCCGTACAGTAATTCATATGACAGATATGTCAGTTCATAATGACTATGTTATGACAAGAAAGTGTTACAGCAAGTATAACATCAAGCAAGTATTACATCAAGCACGTATTACAACAAGCAAGTGTTACAGCAAATATTAGATCAAGCACATATTAAAGGAAGTATTAGATCAAACACGCATTACAGGAAGTATTAGATCAAGCAAGTTTTACAGGAGGTAGTACAGGAAGTATTAAAAGAAGCACATATATGTATTACAGGAAGTATAAGATCAAGCACACATTACAGGAAGTATTACAGGAAGTATTAGATCAAGCACATATTTCAACAAGTACTAGATCAAGCAAGTATTAGACCAAGCAAGAACAGCAAGTACTACATCAAGCAAGTATTACATGTAAGCAAGTATTACAGCAAGTATTACAGCAAGTATTACAGCAAGTATTACATCAAGCAAGTATTACAGCAAGTATTACAGGAAGTATTACATCAAGCAAGTATTACAGGAATTATTACAGCAAGTATTAGATCAAGCAAGTATAGTATACATCAAGCACATAATAACTCTTTCTCTGCACTGGTTAATTATTTGAACAAACTGTGAACTGCACAAATAGTATGTCGTTATACACTGTCCTTTAAAGCTAATCATTTTGTTAACCCAGGGGAAGCCTCCTCAGCTTCAATGCTGTTCTTCCTGAGGGCCCTGTGATTATTATTACCCCAGCTATTGTCAGGTACCCATTTACACCTGAGTGGAGAGTGGCAAATTTGGATCAATGCCTTGCCAAAGGACGTTAGCACTGGGCTGGCATTCGAACCCTCAACCCTTGGATTGAGAGTGAAGTGAACGAACCACTAAACCACGACACCTCCACCTCAAAACAATGTGGCAGTCCAGACTGTCCTGGATTTCAATCAGTAACAGACAAAGAGTTAAAGCAAGCAAGCAAGCAAGCATGCATGCATGCAGTCTAATGAGACGCGCTTACCCTCTCTGGCACAAAATGATGGCTACCTCCTCGCTGTGAGTTGCATGATGGGATAGTATATGAATACATTACATGATATGAGCATCAATTGATACATTGCTATTAAAGCCCCACTGCACTACTTATAGCTACCTGCTCCGTCTATGTAACAAATGATGCCTAATCGGTGACCATTTGTCCCCCATGGTCCCCTTTTTTTAATGTTATTTGAGAGCTGCTTTGATGAGATAACCACCGGTCAGTGACCATGCAGGGAGGTCTAATTCCTCCTGGCCAAACTAGTGCTGTGGGGCTTTAAATGCTTGTGGCGTGAACATGCTATTTAAAAGAAAATATATATTACAATATCTACAGCATAGAAGTATTTGTGCCGACTTGCATTGTATGAATATTAAATCCAGTCAGCCATTTCAGCTAACAGCTGCAATTAAATTCTTCAACCTTTATTTTTTTATTCAACGTTTTATGGATATGGTTTTTACTTATAATGTGTTAGCGTGTGTTAAATTTATTGTACAAAATGGCTTGTATTTATGTGCGATTTAAACTAAAAGCATTTGTGACCATTCTGTCCTGGGCCCCGTCTAACAAAGAGTTGATATCAATCGCAACTATGTACATAAGAGATAGGAGACTGCAAACATGCGATTGATTAGAGGACTTGCGATTGATTTGGACGAATCACAGCTCTTTGTAAGACAGGCCCCAGGCAAGTACATCCACTTACCAATGGCTCTTTATTGGATGTTTCTGAAGGAGGTGCTGAGATCTCTTGTTTGGGTGGAGGAGCAGTCTTAGGAACGTTATCTACCATCCCTTCTTGTGCATTCTCCAATCCACAGCGTGCACGTAAGACCTTGATACGACCTAACACATCACTGATTGGCTCGCTATCCGTACCATCTCCATCAGGTCGGGGGTTCGATGATGTGATTTGCTCTGATCATTCAAGAAGAAAACAATTCCATTAGTGAGATTCATACTTTCTGAAATGTGAAATGATCTAAATTTCAAAGGTAGTCGTGAGTTCTTGCAATGAAGGAAACAACAACAACAACATCACAACATCACAACAACTACAAAAACAATAATATTACTAGTAAAAAATAAAAATAAAAACAATATGTCTTGGTTTACCCAGGGTGGCCTAATCTGTATTAATGCTGTTCTTCCCTATCTCTTAAGGTATTACTACCATGTGTAGAGCAATAGAATAATTTGAGTGAATGTGATCGTTCATATTTGCGGATCAAAGCCACTAATCTACTGCTTGAAAATACAATCCAGATTATTTCAAGCCCCATTTCTCACAATGCAAGTTCCTTCCCCAGAACTACAGAGTTAGAACCACACATTTAGGCTATGGAGCTGGTAAATGCATGTACTATCCCAATTAGGCTTTATGTGACCTAGACATTGATTGAGATATATGTCAAAAATAACATTAAAATTATGCCTTTGATGTTCCAGGCGCAACTTTTCATGCCAACTAGATTTCGCTTAGCTACCTAAAGAAACTGGAAAACACCAAATCACATCCTTTATCATGACTCCATAGACAAGTAGCACTAGGGACGACTCGACTATACCTGCCGACCTTTCACAGCAAAAATCAGCCATCTCTCAAGGCAAAATAAGGAATACAGTTGATTTTGCATACTTTTCACACAGAATATTTCAGAAAACGAGGAATCTAGGGTTCAAAACAGTAGCTTGAAGGTCAAAAAATAGGATTTATTCCTTTAAAATAGGAATGGTTGACAGCTATGTGCTGAAGAAACTGGATAACAGAAAACCACATCCTTTATCATCACTAAAATGACGAGAAGCATTTGGGTTGAGTGGTCGAGGGATTTAAGAATTTGACTTGAAATTCAAAGGTCGTGGTTGGATCCATGACACGGCACTAATGTACCTTGGCAAGGCATTTATCTTCATCCGCCACACTTGACCCAGGTGAGGTAAAGGGCACCTGCCCTATGAACATGACCGACAAAGAAAGCTGACAAAATATACAGTTCCTCAGGTAGACAAAGGAACATCCCCTCACTGCTACATGGTGTCACATGCATATTCATCTTTTTACATAATAGCAGTGAAGGGATGTTCTTTTGTCTACCTGAGAAACTGTATATTTTGTCCGCTTTCTTTGTCAGTCATGTTCATAGTGCTGGCAGGAATTGATTCCTTGAAATGCTGAAGAGCTGTAATAGCAGCTAGGCTAAAGCTGGGATAATAATAAATGCGCCTTGGAATAATTTTTTTTTAGATAGACAGCGCTATAGAAATGCCTATTATCATTATTATTATTTACCTGGATTATTTTCTTGTTGATTATCTTTGACCATGACATTTGTGGTATGGATGTTCTTCTCTCCTCTCTCCTTGGCNCGGATCAAAGCCACTAATCTACTGCTTGAAAATACAATCCAGATTATTTCAAGCCCCATTTCTCACAATGCAAGTTCCTTCCCCAGAACTACAGAGTTAGAACCACACATTTAGGCTATGGAGCTGGTAAATGCATGTACTATCCCAATTAGGCTTTATGTGACCTAGACATTGATTGAGATATATGTCAAAAATAACATTAAAATTATGCCTTTGATGTTCCAGGCGCAACTTTTCATGCCAACTAGATTTCGCTTAGCTACCTAAAGAAACTGGAAAACACCAAATCACATCCTTTATCATGACTCCATAGACAAGTAGCACTAGGGACGACTCGACTATACCTGCCGACCTTTCACAGCAAAAATCAGCCATCTCTCAAGGCAAAATAAGGAATACAGTAGATTTTGCATACTTTTCACACAGAATATTTCAGAAAACGAGGAATCTAGGGTTCAAAACAGTAGCTTGAAGGTCAAAAAATAGGATTTATTCCTTTAAAATAGGAATGGTTGACAGCTATGTGCTGAAGAAACTGGATAACAGAAAACCACATCCTTTATCATCACTAAAATGACGAGAAGCATTTGGGTTGAGTGGTCGAGGGATTTAAGAATTTGACTTGAAATTCAAAGGTCGTGGTTGGATCCATGACACGGCACTAATGTACCTTGGCAAGGCATTTATCTTCATCCGCCACACTTGACCCAGGTGAGGTAAAGGGCACCTGCCCTATGAACATGACCGACAAAGAAAGCTGACAAAATATACAGTTCCTCAGGTAGACAAAGGAACATCCCCTCACTGCTACATGGTGTCACATGCATATTCATCTTTTTACATAATAGCAGTGAAGGGATGTTCTTTTGTCTACCTGAGAAACTGTATATTTTGTCCGCTTTCTTTGTCAGTCATGTTCATAGTGCTGGCAGGAATTGATTCCTTGAAATGCTGAAGAGCTGTAATAGCAGCTAGGCTAAAGCTGGGATAATAATAAATGCGCCTTGGAATAATTTTTTTTTAGATAGACAGCGCTATAGAAATGCCTATTATCATTATTATTATTTACCTGGATTATTTTCTTGTTGATTATCTTTGACCATGACATTTGTGGTATGGATGTTCTTCTCTCCTCTCTCCTTGGCAATGTTCTGCAGACCGTGTGTGATGTAAGCTTGGAAATACTGAGAGGTCTTCTTGAGGAATGGATCAATATCAACCTCGGGGTACTTCTGCTTGAAGTCATACAACTCAGCCAGACCCTGGACAAAAAAGACATCAACATTTTAAACTCTTCTCGTATTTGCATTCTCAAAACAAACAAAAAATTATACATGAAAACAAGAATTTCATTTGGTAAATGTATACCAAAGCCGAACACAGAAGTGTTGTAGTCAAGTGGTTTAAGCACTTGACTTGAAATTCAAAGGTCGTGGTTCGATCTCCGATACGGCACTAATGTCCTTTGGCAAGGCATTAATCTTCATTTGCCACACTCGATCCAAGTTAGGAATTAATTCCTTGAAATGCTGGAGCGCTGTAATGGCAGCTAGGCTAAAGACAGGGTAATAATTAATGCGCCTCGGGAATAGAATTTCTAGATTGACGGCGCTATAGAAATGTCTATAATGATAAATTATTATTATTTGTCTTTAAAATCTTCTTATTCTCAATACACAAATCCCCTTTTTTTTTAAAGAGGTCAAAGCATCTTGTTTGTAACAGCTCAGCCAAACAACAGGAAAAAAAAATGTAATAACGAATCTGCCTCTTATTCTCATTATGCAATTGATTTTATACAAGAGAGCAATTATTTTGTTTAATCCACATTCACTAGATGCCTGTACATTAAATAATGAGTATACATAGCCTCTAGTATTAGGCTACTTTTATTAGTAAAACTAAACAATTTTCATTTAAAATAACTGCCCACAGACATGATAAATTTGATACTTACAGGTAATACAAAGTTTTGGTATGGGGTCATGAATTTGGTTCAAATGAACATATTGGAAGCATATGCGATCCTACAATATGCATTGATCGCTGTCGCGTTCGAAATTGAGTCTAAAGTTATGAAATTATTAATAACAAACTCATTATGTTGTATAGCGCCCTCTCAAGGTCAAGATATTAATTAAGCTATTGACTAATTTTGACCGATAAGCTATTCCCCGTTTGGTAGGTATATATCACAACTACATATTCTGAAATTTTCAGGGTCGCAGCTACCATTGTACGGCCGTATGCGCTATTTGAAATGTATCAAAATTTATCGGGAGCACCGATAAATTCTTATTTTCATTTTTTCTCGAAAGCAGAAGTGTTTTAGGGGCTAATTTTTTTAGTGCTTATTATACATTCACAGGGGCATCCAAATATATCAAAATTGTAAAGTATCATTATCCAACAAATTTTCAAAATTTCCCAAAACTTTGTATTACCTTTAAAGGGAAATTCAACCTTTGTAATAATTTCTTTTGTATGGAAAGAGAAATACTGAGGCATACATTTTAGAAAAATTGACATTTAAGTCATTTTGTGTGTTGGAACAAATGGGGAAAACATGTCCGCCACTACATAACAGAGACAATACAGATGAAGCCAAATTGAAGAGCCAATACCTGTAGTGATTACAACTTTCAAAAAATAATAACTTTCTAATTTGGGGTCAGATTTCATTCAGACTTTCCCAAGTCTGCTTCTCAGATTTTTTTGCAATCAAGGATTGGATTTTCTCTTTAAATGAACAAGAAAAATAAAAAGTAACACTGAAAGATGTGGACATTTTTTAAAAACATTGAAACAACTATTTATTGAGACACATTTTTTTACACCAGTATTAGTTTACTAGAAGGATGGTAAATGCCCCTACCTCTCTTGTGTTTTCATTAGATCCAATCTTCTGGAAGATGAGAGCAAGAAGGTCATTTGTCCTTGCAGGTGTTCTTCGTGGTGATTGCTTCACATTTTTCTGTGCAAAAAGGACATATCAGCATTGAATTATAAAACAATACTTTCAAGGTAATGCAATCAAATTCCTGCACCACTAATACAAATCTTAAATAGTTGCAGCTTAGTTAGAATAAAAAAGGAATATCTAATCATTGAATTATGAAATGATACTTTCAAGGTAACCAGATCAAATTCCTGCACCCCTTATACAAATCTTTGCAGCTTAGTTAGATTAAATAAAAGAAATATCAGCATTTACTAATTAAATGATACCTTCAAGGCAAACACAATGAAATTCCTTCACCACTTATAAATACAATTTAGATGCAGCTTAGTTAGAATACCCCATAGAGCTTCTGTTTGATATGTTTGAGAGTTACAGTCTACAAAAACAAACTTCACATTTTTATCTAGTCAAAACTAGTGCATTTCCAATTTCTATGGAGGAGAGTCATCCCTTATAATAAGAAATTTAAAACAAATTGCTCGATGTTATATCAAAGTCAAACCTGTCTGTAGCGACCACTCAAGGGAAAAACAAAAAGTGTTTTTTTTGTAGACAGGTAGTCTTTGTAGACAAGTTCCTTTAGTACATGTTTCAATGAGAAACCATTTTCAAAGGGAAACAAAAAAATGTGGTCTTTGTAGACAGGTAGTCACTAAAGCAGGTTTAATTGTATAGTAATAGTCACATTTGTATAGGTAGAACTTACATCGGAATGCAATCGTACGAGATCCGGAGCGGATCCGTTGATATGGTCATTGCTTGATGAGCTGCTAACACTGCCACTACGAAGAACCTTCTTGAGATACGATTCTACCTCAGAATCTTTGGTGTCTGGGATCAGGGTTAAGTGGTTCAGAACCTAGGAGAGGAAAAGAATATCACAGAGTAAACGAGGTACATGTATATGAAATATGGCCTTATATTGGTTAGTTTCTGTATAAGCCATAATTTTGCTGAAAGGTTCAATTTTCAAAAATTTCATGGATTATTGTGCAGTCACAAATTAAACATACGAAAATGAACTGTCTATACAACAACTAAATTATTCATACCCCTTCTAAATTTTATGTTTTTGTGTTTTTCTTAACTCAAGAATGAAAGTTGGACTGGTTGAATAAGGGCCTTTGTTGAATACTTTTAGATGTAAGCTGTAGTGTGTCACATTCTTAGTAAACATAAATCAGAACAAATTAATCTGAAAATGAATTAACATTACATATAAATATATATATTAATAGTGATTTACCATGAAACTAGAGTATTTTTATACACAGTTGGCTATGCTTTTTACGCTCAACTGAACTGGAGCAGACATTGTTAAGGTTGATAGGAGACATGGTTTCTCGCTTCTGGGGCCCTGTTTCACAAAACTTGTTTTCAATAACAAGTGTGCTCTCAGCCAATCATATGCAGTGATTTCAGTAGCTTATAACAGTTGGTGCAACATGTTATTGATAATAATTTTAATGAAATAGGGCCCTGATATGTCACAACAATGCCCCAACCCCTGAAATGACCCAGCAGTAACGCTTACCTTTTGACCCAGTATCTTGGCCAGTGAATGGAGGATGGTCTTGACGGTACGGAGCGGTGTATCGCTAGGTAGATCACGCCAGACGGACGATGGAAACGCTTTGAGGAACTGATGCAGATCAAGCAGGATACGATCTACATTAAGCTCGTTGATGATGTTCGGCATGGTCCGTACTAACCGCCATAAACACTGGAGGATAAAGAGTACAATGACAACACCATAGGGAGAATGCAATCATACAGGCACAAATAATCATTATTATAAGATAATGACGTGGATCCTAATCAAATGATTGGTTAAAAGCGTACATGTGACCAGGCATTTTTTTTGTTGTGCGACCGGTCATTAGTAAAATCATGTTATAAAACAAATAAAACATAATCTTGGAGTGATTGTTCCCACTGAGCCATTGTGTCTCCTCCATGCATCCCTCAATCAAACTGATTTGGTATTATCTTACCTTATCTTATCTTATCTTACCTTCATTATGAGTGAAGCAAACTTGGTTGAGCCACTCTCCCGAGCTACACACTCCTGAAGGAGCTTGATCAGGGCACTGCGATAAGAAGGGAGGGAATAGAGATACGTCAAGATCAAAGTAGAAATACCGGGGTACGCAAATCCACAGTATTTCAAAAATATATATTTTGTGGAAGTGTCAAGGTTAAGTGTATACATCAGCGGACTGTGGATTACATGGTTAGTGGTTCGGTTTGAGTCCCGCTGTGAAGCTAATGTCCTTTGGCGAGACATTGATCTACATTTGCCACTCTCCACCCAGGTAAGTGCAAATGGGTACCTGGCAGGGATTTATTGCTTGAATGCTTTGAGGCCCTGAGGGCAGCTGGGCTACAGCCAAGGTAATGATATTACAATATAGGAAGGAGCCTTGAGCATCCCCTGAGATGGACACGTGAGCAACATGAATGTTCATGTAGCTATAATAGAAAGGCTAGATCCAAGCTATTTTGTCCCATACATTACCCCCACATCTACACATTTTTGGACTGAAACATGTCCTTTCATTTAAATGCTATGTGATTTTCGTTCTTTTTACTTTGAAACTGTAACGCATCACCTATTTGGAAATATATTTTCAACGAATTGTAACATTTTATATTTGCAAGAATGATTTCAGAACCTAATTCTGAGTCATTTTAAATCCCAGAAACAGCCATCATCAGTAACTAAATTTGAAATTTGAAAACAAAGAAATAAAGATACTAATGCTTACCCCATTGCTGCATTATGGTTTGAATTTTCCACGACTTTGGCCATGACAATGTTGAATGATCGTACGACCTGGGGTCCGTCATCGAAGGACATGAGACGGTCATCGATGAGGACAGTGATGAGGCCGTTGATGAGGTCACACAGGACATCCTTAGAGGCTCGTTGACTCAGGCTACTGTTCTGAAACACCTGTCATGCCAAGCGAGATCGGATAGTAGTTAATACATGCTTATAGTATAGAAAGTAGCTCCCAACAAATACGAATAAAAGAATCATGTCATCATCATTATCATCATCATCATCATCTTCATCATCAAAATCATCACTTTTTGAGTGTTTTTACTTTGAAAACTCTATGCAATTCAGCCCTTAGCTGGTATGTGGACTTTTTTAATGAATACCATTTCAATTTAATTCAATCATTTTAAACCAATGATTTTTTACCGATACAAGGAGAAAAACATTTCAATTCAGTTCAATAATGATAATTTCTTACTGATACAAGGAGAAAAATATTTCAATTCAATTCAATCATTATTAAGTGATGATTTCTTACCGATACAAGGAGTGCAGCCAAGCACCTGTACATCCTAATCACATCTTTAGACGTGATCTCATCTCCCATGTGTTTACTGAATGCCATACGTAGCTGAAGCGAGGTTGCTATTAGCAACTGATCGGCATGTTCAACTACAGCCTTTGTGTTCTCAGGCTCCTTCAAGATCTCATCCAACTAGCAAGAAAATAGAAAGAAAACAAGTATGTCAAGGGGGGGTGTTTCACAAAGACCCAAGTCAAGCGTATCTCTAAGTTAGACTCAACAATTATGGGAAGGCATTAGCATTATTGAAAATATTCTGTAAAAGTTATTTAAAAAGGCATAAAATGTTGATTCAAATCATTCATCTTTTCTATCACCAAGAGATTACATGTTCTTGATGTGGAATTTATAGTGTGTCTAAATTACTCATTTTAAGGCTACAAATGGCTCTCCATAATATTTAAGTCCAACTTCAGCTTAGGATCTTTGTGACAATCTTCACACATTTCTACAATAAAAGTTATTTTGGGAAACTTCTTAATTAAAAAGAAATAGACCTGAGTATATCTGATGAGATAATCTCATAATCTTATAATATACAAAATGCTCCACATTCCACAGAGATAACATATAATTAATAAAAGAGAAAAAGGCTTTGTGATTACCATCTTTTTCAGATAACAAACTTACTTGAGCTAATGCTTGTATGCTGATGGCAATGTCATTACTGGCTATCTGTGATATCATGAAGTTGAGTTGCATCATTGTCGGCACTGCAGATTTCTGCACCCTGAGAAACAAATTATGCAAACAAGACAAGTTAATAAAAAGGAAACTTTATTATTAAAGATGTCGAACTCTGAAATAAAATAAAATTGATGTCAAATTCATGAGAAAATTAAGTTTTTAGGAATTCAGAAATGCCTAATTACAAAATAATGAATTTATATTGAATGAACAGTATAATCACAAGATACAGGGTAAAGGGTGATCCTCAAATTTGGTTTTTAAAATGAATTGGGGAAAAAGTTTTGAATTGAATTTTATAATTGAAACATTAAAAACTAAAACTTCTCCACCTTTAATCATTCCAAATCTGTGACCCCCCCCCC